>PVIH01007063.1:0-104237 GCA_004025045.1 Sigmodon hispidus
AGAAATTGAGATTTAACCCAGGAATCCTGGGTGCTTCATTGCTGTTTTGCCTGCCACAAAATTATGTACTGGCATCATAATCCTTTTAAGTCAAACACAGGAGCATTAGAGGGGATACATTATTTTCCTGGATGAAAAAATTTAAACATTTTCTTGTCAAAGAAAAATAAAGCGGTAAAGTTTCCACTAAGAATCTAAAAAAAAAAAAAAAAAAAATTAACACTTGCTATTCAAAAGAAATGTAAGTCCAGGTATAGTGGCAAATATCTATAACTGCAGCACTCAGGAGGCAGATGAAGATGAATCTCTGTAAGTCTGAGGTCTCCCTCATCTATATAAGCAAGTCCTATGCCAACAAGGGCTATAAAGTGAAAACTTGTCTTTAAAAAAGCAGACATGAAAATAGAGTCAATAGAATACAAGAAAATACTTGTAATGCATGAATCTAAAGAAATAGGTATCCAGATTGTGTAAAGAACAATTCAATAATAAAAAACAAGCAACTCAATTAAAACCATGTTTGAATGACCTGGAATAATATTTCTCTAAAGATGTGAAAATGACCAATAGCACATAAAAAGAGGCTTCCCCCTATGAGTTATTAATGAAATGCAATCAAAACTATAATGAAATTATACTTCACACTAACTATAATAATTATAATAAATAAAAGTAATATTGCAATGATGTAGAAAAACGAAACCGCCACTCATGTATGATAGAAATGTAAAATGGTGGTCAATATGAAAAATTACATGAAAGTTCTTCAAATTATTAAAGACCTAACACAGCACCCAGAAATCTCATTCCTAGTCATGCATCAAAGAAAAATAAAAATATATATCTATGTGAAAATTTTCAGATGAATAATCATAGTAGCAGTATCCATAATAGATAGCCTTGATGTGGAAAATAGCTCAAATGTCTATTAGCTAATGAGCAGGTAGACAAAGTGTAGTATTATCTCTATAGTAAAATACTTGCCTATACAAATTGAAAGTACTGATACAGACTACAACATTTATTGACCTTAAAAACAATTCTCTAGAAAGACTTGTTTTCTTTAAGGGTCTGGGCACAGAGAGTTTAATTATGCTCCAGTAAGTAAATAAGCAGCATGAATGGGTGATTTGTAAATGGGGAGATCATAAGAGTGGGCATGATTCTAAGAGGTCTGATATCTGAGTTTGATGGGGTGCATGATATAAAAACACCAAATATATATATATATATATGAAATACTATGATTAATATCAGGGTTTCACTGGCTTTGTAACTTTTAAAGGTTGTTTATTTATTTTTTAAGTTGTATGGAATTACATGACATCTATTTGTCTTAGTTTCTTAAGTTACAGTAGAATTCTGTAGTAAGTCCATATTTTCTTGTGTTTGTTTCTGTTATTGTTGTTTTTATTTTTAGTATGAAGTATTTTATTAGTATTTCAAGCAGGTTACAAAGTATGCATTTGTTAAAATCATTCATTGAATCTATCTGAAATCTCACCAATATATATGTATATATATATATATATACACATATATATATATACAATTCTGTAGATAAAAGAGCTGTCCAAATTGATCACACATTACATAATTATATTTGTATATAATGTCTACATCAAGCATATTTATAGAGCATAAACTGAATTAATAGTTGCTTAGGACGGAAGCAAGGAGAAGAAAACTTGGGAGTACTAATTGAATAGATTTCTATCATGAAGAATGAAAATTCTGAAATTGAATTTATGTATAATACTGCAAATAGACTAAAATCCCACAGACAGACCTTGTCATTTTAAACAGATGAATTACCATAAATATTAATTACTCTTCAACAAAGCTACCACTGTGAATTGAACTATGTTTCCCCTGCAATATATTCTTTCTGAAGTAGGGTATTCAAAGATGTACTCATGTTAAGAGAATCATTAGCTTGATCCCTGCTCCAATATTACTGGGGCTCTTGTAGGAAGAAGGCAATTTAAACAATGACACTTACGAAGAGTGCCATTTGACAAGAGAGGAAGGAAATGGAGTGCTGCAAGGCAAACCAAGGAACACTGGAGACCAAAGATCACTCCTAGAATTAGAAAGATTCAAGAAAGGATTGTTCTCATAATCTACAGGGAAATGCAGTCATGCTAACACCTCGATTTTAGACTTCTAACCTCCAAATATCAGAGGCAATTTCTGTTGTTATAAGACACACAGTTCATGGTATTCTATAGTATCCTTAAGAGACAAATGGAACATTTTCTGTTTGTGCGGTGCTGGGGATTCAATAGAAAGGACTTGTTTATTCTAGGCTAGTACCCTACATATGAGTTATACCCTTCACCCCAAAACCACATCTTAGAAAAAAATAAAGTTAAACAACACAGGTTTGGGCTGGAGAGATGGCTCAGTGGTTAAGAGCACCGGCTGCTCTTCCAGAGGACCCGGGTTCGATTCCCAGTACCCACATGGCAGCTAACAACTGTCTGTAGTTCCAGTTCCAGGCAAACACCAAGGCAAATAAATAAAGTTTAAAAAAAAAAAAAACACAGGTTTTAGTTTGGACAAGCTGTTAGAAAGAACATTGAACTGAGAGTTAAGATTCTATCCCAAATCTGTTCTGACCCAACTAAAGACATCAGCTCTCTGAGCACAACTTTGCCTTTTCATAAAATACATAGGTGACTTTGCATGATTGTCTATACTCCCTTGAACATGGTATTCTCCATCATTAACTAGATTCACTTAGAATTCTGGAAATGTATCATGGGACACCCAAAGAAAAATAATTCATCATTGAGCTCATTTGTTGTACGTAGTTTCTGACCCCTGTCCGGGCCAGAGGTCTGGCCTGCCCATGGCAGCTTTTCCCCCCACCAAAAATGACTCAGACACTTATATTAATTTCATCCTGTTTGGCCTATATCTTAGGTACATTACTAGCTAGCTCTTTCATCTAATTCAACTGATTTTCATTAATCTATTCTGTCACATGGCCCATGGCCAGCTCACCAAGGTTCTTTATAGGTCTCTTCTTTGGTGGCTAGATGGGGTCTCCTACTTATCTCTCCTCTGATTCCTCCACCTACTTCTACAGCACCTGAAACAGGCCAAAACAGTTCCTTTATTCACAGTATACAGACAAACATTCCTACCACACTTCCTCTTTTCTGTCTAATCAAAAAGGAAGGTTTCAATTTCAATATAGCAAAATTCATACAACAAAACAGCTATTAAGTAAGAATTAGTTACAATATCTAGTCTATTTGTTTTTTATATTTTATTATTATGAACAAAGAAGTCACACTTTCTATCCTTGTATATCCTTATTCAAGGTCCCTTCCCCCTCCCACCACATCAGGTCATTCTCTTTTCTCCACAACTCCCCATCCCCTCTCTGAGCAGGCGGCAGGCAGTCCCATGGTCCTACTGACCCAATAGTGCTTAGATAAGCCTCCACTCCTGGCAAATTCAGTTTTCTCCCCCCAACCTCAAGACTGAGTCAGGTGTTCCTCTAGGAGGAGTGGGATCCAAGGAGTCAGTCCAAGGTGTTTCTGATCCCAAGCTGTTCATACTGTGTTCCAAAGTGGTTGAACAAGCTTACACTCCAACCAACAATGGAGGAGTGTTCCCCTTGCTCTGCATCCTCTCCAGCATAGGCTGCCCTCTGTATCTTTTATCTTACCAATCTAACAGGTGTCAGGTGGTATCTCAAGTTGTTTTGATTTGCATTCTCTGATGGCTAAAGATGATGAGCACTTTTTCAGGTGCCTTTCAGCCATTTGTAATTCTTCTGCTGAGAATTCCCTTTTTAGATCTGAACCCCATTTTTTTATTGGGTTATTCAAGGTTTTGGGCTCTAGATTCTCGAGTTCTTTATATATCTTAGAGATGAGTCCTCTATCACTTGTAGGGTTGGTGAAAATCTTTTCCCATTCTGTAGGCTGTCATTTTGTCCTATTGACAGTGTCCTTGGCTTTACAGAAGCTTCTCAGTTTCAGGAGATCCCACTTATTGATTGTTGATTTTAGTGTCTGTGCCACTGGTGTTATATTTAGGAAGTGGTTGCCTGTGCCTATTTGTAGAAGTGTATTTCCCACTTTTTTTTCTATCAAATTTAAAGTAGTTGAGTTTATGTTGAGGTCTTTGATCCACTTGAATTTGAGTTTTGTGCAGGGTGACAGGCTTGGATCTATTTGCATTTTTCTACACACTATCATCCAGCTATGCCAACACCATTTGTTAAATATACCATCCTTTCTCCATTGAATATTTTGGGCAGCTTTGTTGAAGATCAGGTGTTCATAGGTTTTTGGCTTAATGTCTGGATCCTCAGTTCTATTCCATTGATCCACAAGTCTGTTTTTATGCCAGAAACAGGCTGTTTTTATTACTGTAGCTCTATAATATAACTTGAAGTCAGGGATGGTGATGCCTCCAGAGGTTCTTTTGTTCAGCAAAATTGTTTTGGCAATCCTCTTTTTCCTGTTATTCCAAATGAAATTGAGTATTGTTCTTTCAAGGTCCAAAAAATATTGTGTTGGGATTTTGATGGGCAGTGCATTGAATTTGTAGATTGCTTTTGGTAGGATTGCCATTTTTACTATGTTGATCCTACCTATCCAGGAACATGAGACAGCTTTCCATTTTCTGATATCCTGTTCAATTTCTTTCTTTAGTGATTTAAAATTTTTGTCAAATAGATCTGTTATTTCTTTGGTTATAGTTACTCCAAGGTATTTAATACTATTTGCAGCTATTATGAAGGGTATCTAGTCTATTTGTAATTAACAAAAATATTTTATTGTCTACCTAATCCTTGTAAATCTAGAGTTTCATATTTAATATACTTTTTAAAATAACTGAGAAAAACTATATTATTAAGCCTTCAACTACATCAAAGACAACAGAAGGATATAATATTATCTAAATAAACAGGAAGTACAAGCAACTTCGAAAACCTAGAAATGACAGAAATGACACCTGTCTGCCTCAACAGTCACCCAAAGTTCCTTTGTAACATTGGGGCATCCATCTTCAGCCTATAGGCTTACAGTCTCTGGCATACCTTTCAGTGATGCAGGAAATCTGGCATAGTCTGTCAGTCTCTTCTCCTTGTGTCCTGAAGGATACCTGGTAATTTTCTCTGCAAAGCAGGAAACTGAAGGACCCTTGTGACTTGTTCTGCCAGTGTTCAGAGGTCACTTTCCTATGGAACCTGCATGTCCAGTTTATACAGCATACTCTCAAGCAGTTAATACAAGAACAATTTCTTGTCCAGTGGCTAACTGTTGCCACAAAGTAAATTCCACATGAAGTTTCTTTGTTGTAAAAGGTTCTAGCTTGGACTTTCCAGTCCTTGATCAGAAGTTTTAGTCCCACTCTCATCCCCGCTTAGCTCAAATAATCACACAAGGCTTATATTAATTTTGCACTGATTGACCTAGGGTATACAGCTTTCTAACTCCTTCATCTGAAAGCAACTCATCTTGTTCAATCATGATGCCAAGTACTTTTTCTCAGAGCAGCATTTCAGCTTCTTTCCTCTGCGTCTGCTACTGTCTCATGGTTGTGTCCCCATCACATTACTTTGGTGTCTGTCTCTGTTCTTCCTGTACTCAGAGTTTTCTTAGCCTGGTAGCACTGCCCACACTTCCTGTCTGCCTTTTGGCCAATCAGCTTTCATTAAACCCATAGGCAGTACAATTATTTAAATTGACAACAAACATAACATAATCCTGCTACATTTCTTCAGTGCCAATCATTCTCATGAAATACATTGGTGCTTCCAGGAGCAAACCTGTCTCACTGTCCAGAAAAGACTAAGTCCTTAAAATATTTTAAATGCCATATTCTGTGGGTCTTTGAAGTGTTTGAAGACAATCTAATTGAAATGCATCTATGTATACCTACAAAAACCTAACTAACATGACCATAAGTTGAGTTATCATAGATTGCTATTAAGCTGCATTTCTTAATTACACATTACAATTTTAAATGAGTTGCACAAACATAATATCTTAAACAAGAGTAGAAAAATAGATACAGCATAACAAAATTAACCTTAAATTTGTATCACTAAAACAAAATCATCTATCTTTTTTAATCATTCCTATATCATATTCTTCTCCCTCATTTTTTCTTTAAAAAAAGGGATTGACTATGATCACTAATCATTTATAATGAAAAAAACATTTATAAACAATATTTTGGAGATTTGGGTATAGATTTCTTTCTTTTACTGCTTCCTGCTGATTAAGGGGAGCTGGCAATCTCACAAGGGTCCTGAGTCTGGATAGATCATCTTAATTGACATCCTGGAAGCTGAACTTCCCATCAGAGAATTTTGAGGTAGCCTTGACAAATGAAAGCATATTTGCCTGGAAACAATCCATCCACAGGTTTTCATTTTCTGTGGAAACAAAAGCAGAAACTCTTTTCCAAAGCAACTTATCCTTAGAAACAGATTTCAAAGTCAAGATACATTTAAAATATATGTATTTTTAACTTAGCAGCCTTTGCAATCAATTTCTTTCTTCAGTTAGCTCATTAAAAGTTAAAAAAATAAAAGAAAATGCAATAATAACCATAATTCAGACTCTGTGTATTTGCCATCTTTACATGGCTTTTTATATTTTTTTCACTATTTCTCCTTTTTAAGGGTGTTTCTATCCCTTTTCCTTTCTCTCCCAGTCTATGTATCCATTTTCACATACATTTTAACCCATTTAAAGGCTTTTCTTCATCTGAATCTATTTATTGTGAATCCTTAGATAACTTTCCAACCAGAAAAGCTTTTAAAATGTTAGCACTGGTATGACTACTGACTCTGTCCCTTTTGCCAGCTTTTCAACATGGCGGAGGTATCTGCCATGTCTCTACTTGCTGCCAGCAAACAGAGCAGACCCAAGAAAATGCTGCTACCAAAAATCCATCTTTGACTCTGTTCCCCTTTTGTTCAATATAAACAGAAACTTTAAATCAATCACATGTAGCTTGTTGCTTACACTGAGTCTCAGGAACTGGCCTTGTTGTAGCTTTTAAGCTGCACTCCAAAAGCTCACCATTTTCAATTCAAAACCAAGCCCACATACCTCACCAGGGTGTCTCTGTACCAAAGCTCATGTGAGACAGAAGCTGTTTTTGGCTCTGATTCTGTACTTTAGAACCCTTTCTCAATTTTTCTCAAGCTTTATGTGTGTGTATATCACTGATGTTTGGCTGCCATTTGTTGTACTATGTTTCTGGGCCTGGACTTTCCAGTCTGGACCAGAGGTTTGGATCCACTCTCAACTCCACTGCCGCTTAGGCCCAAATAACCACACAGACGTTTGTATTATTTTTATGCTGAATGACCTAGGGCCCAGGCATATAACTTGCTAACTCTTTCATCTGAACTCAAGCCATCTTTTTCAGTCATTCTGCTTGGTACTTTTTCTCAGAGCAGCATTTCAACTTCTTTTCTCTATGTCTGCTGCCGTCTCCTCATCACGCATCCCTGTGTCATCTCTCACTGGTATCTGTAGCATCTGTCTCAGCTTCTTTCCTTTGTGTCTTCTCTCTGTGTCTCTGCCACATCTCTGTGGCATATGTGTGATATCTGTCTCTGCCATGAGATGTTTCCAAGTTTTCTTAGCCTGGTAGCCCTATCCATAATTTCTGTCTGCCTTTAGCCAATCAGCTTTTATTAAACCCAAATATTTACAATAACAGAAAACAGTAGCAACATAATCCCATTACACTCTTTCCTTCAACATATTTTTTGATCATCATGAATTCTCACTGGAATTACAGTTAGAACATTTCTTCTTAGCCCTGTGATAGTATTATGTCACTTTCTAAGTCTTATGTGGACATGAGCTACTTCCTGAGTCACACAACAATTGGGAGTTAAGTGTCATTATCCTTCCATTCTACTCTGTAAATGTGTTTGTATGAAACTTATAGGATAGCTACAACTAAGCTTCATTTAACAGGGGAAAGGGATAGAAGGTTGAGAAACAGTATTATCTCAGTTGTTGCTTTTACATTCAAAGATGCTTTCTACAATTTGCAAACTATTTATTTTGATATAAATAAAAGAAATACCATGCTGATCTTCTTTGTTATTAAAAATGTACAGCATGTTACTGCATGACACAGCAAGTGTTCACAAAGTCAGCCCTCCCGTGTTTTGCAAAAACTGGTACATAATACTACACCCTTTTTTCTTTATATTTCATTTCTTTTTAATCTTCCTTTTATTCTTCTGAAGTCTTCTGTTTGTAAGAAAAGTCACTTGACCCTATTGACACTGCACTGTAGCTCAAGAAATGGAATATACATCAGCTTTGCAGATGCTGTACAAATGTCTTTTCTTTAACACAGCACCATGTGAAGTTTAAATTAACTTCCCAAATCACCACAAACCAGCTGAGTGTTTTTTCAGTGACTGAATATTCAGGAAGCAGTTTTATATTTAGCTTCAAAGTAATGAACTCTTCTATCCTAAGTGCCAATCATTGGCTTTTTGGCAACTCATTATGCAGAATGCCAAAGATAAAACAGAACAAAACAAAATAGTCTTACAAAGAAATGACTATTAGATTGACAATAAAGGCTCAAACAAAATGAAATGATACCTTCAAAGAGATGAGGAAAAAATACTGCTACCCTGAAACGTGTTCCTGGCTAAACAGTCATTAAGAAATGAGAATAAACAAAAGTTAGTTTCTGATAAACAAGGTTTAAGAGCATTTTTCATTCATATATCTTTACTGAAATACAATGAAAATATGTACTTCTGTAAGAAACAAGACATAAATTTCAGGAAGAACTTTTAGGACACAAGAAACATTGGTGAATAGATGAAATGAAGAATATGTTTTCAAGTAGAAAAGATTCCTAGTTTTAAAATAAGCATTGAGAATAGTCAGGAATAGCTTGGTGATAAAATTAATATACTAGGAAATGACATGTAAAAGGTAGTTATGATTTCTTTACATTATTCAGAAAAACAGATTTTGTGCTAGGCATCGTAGCACTTCCAGAATTTGGGAGACTGAAGCAGAACAGGCAGGCTGATCATGAGTTTAAGGCCAGCCTGGTCTCTGTAGCAAGACATTATTGCAAAAATATCTATTAGATTTTGTTAAGTTGCATTACTTCTATAATTTCCATGTTAGTTGGAGAAAAGAAAAAAAAGAAGATATGAAATGACTTCCAAATAAATGGACAATTGAAGCAAAAACAAAGGAAACCTGACCAATAACAATAAGCTTCATAGGCAATGCCCTGCTATATGGCCCAGTACTCTGAGGCCCAGCATATACCCAAGAAAGCTGAAAGCACATGTCTACAGAAAAATGTACATGCAAATGTTCAGAGAAGCACTAGCTACAGCTACCAGAAGAAACAGGCAAGTTAGACACCAATTGATGAACAGAAAATCAAACTGTGTTTTATCCATGTAATGAAATACAATTTGTCTACAAAAGGTGTGAATATCACCATGGGTGAGCCATGAAAGCATGATGCTAACTATAGGAAACAAGGCATAAAAGACCATGCATTTCAGATTGCATTTTAACAAGTCTTTAGTCTTTAACAAGTGAGAAAATTATATGCATACCAAGTGATTGCTTTAAAATAAATTATGATTTACTACCAGTGAATATTTGATTTGATCTATATACTTTCTTTTTTAATTTTGAAGGATCCCATACATGAGTACACTGTATTTGCCTCATTTAAACCCCTCCCTTGCATTTCCATTTTTATGACTAGTCCAAAATAGGCAAATTCACAGAGACAGAAAAGAGATGAGTAGCTGTTAGAGGTTAGCAGAGGGGGAGATTTGGAAGTGATTGCTGATATGTATAGGATTTTTTTTAATAAAATGAGCATGTTTTAAGATTAGATTGCCATGTTATCAGCCTTGGGGGGGGTCACAATCTGTGCCCAAAATCATGTATACCTACCTGTCCTCAATAAGCAAATAAAAAAAGAGCAAAACTAAAAGTAGGAAAAAAAAGAACATTTATTCAATGGGACTACATTGAGAAGAGGAAGAAAGAAATACAGCAAAGTATGCAAATCATCTTTGGTGTCCTGAAATGAGATCAAAATTTAAGCAGAGGGCAAAGGGCATGCATATAGAAGCAGTCCTAATCAAGATGTGGTTCCTGTCAACATCAATCCATCATTATCGGTATTTCAGTTTCATCCTATGTTATTAGAACTATTTGAAACTTCTTTCTAGAAGACAAGTTCCCCCTCTAGTTGGCACCCTTCCTTTCTCTCCACATGAAAGTCCCAGGAAAATCATTACCCTATATTTAAGGCTTAGCATTTCAATAGTCTGAAAGACATGATGTCTCTTTAGAATATCTTCATTTCTGCCACTCCAATTACTAATAAAGACAGTACTTTTTAACTGTTCATTAAAAAAAAGCAAAGCTTTTTTAAAACACATAACACATTTCATACATAGGACTCTGAGCTTAAATCCCAGAACCACAATTAATTAATTAAGGTGTCCAAATATACCACAAATCACAATAAACAAAAATGCAATTTATTTAAAAGTAAATAATCAAATTTTCAAAAATGTATAATCTATATTTTATATAATATAATTCAGGAGTTGGTGAGATGGCTTAGTAGGAAAAGGTGTTTGCTGCCTTATGGGACAAACGTGATGAGCTGAGTTCAATTCCTGAAACCCTCATTAAGGTGAAAAGTGAGAAGCAACTCCGCAAAATTGACCTCTGACATCAACTCATAGATGCACACACACCCCAAAACACCAAAAAACACCCCATACATAAACATACACAACTAATAAATAATTTAAAAATTCATTCCAGAAAAATACATTAAAATTTAATTTCACCCACCCATTTGATAAGTCTCATTTATATCTCCATAATTAAAAATTTAAACAACAGTGCCAAAGAAAATAAAAATAGGACAATTTAATTTGTGACCATTAATATAATGTCCTACACCAATTACTAGCAAACTAAATCCGTAAATATACTATAATTTTTTAAACATTATGGCCAAGTAGTATGTATCTGTCTATGATTTAACATTAGAAAAGTCAAATCATTCACAAAATAAATGTTAAGGGAAAAATACATCAAATCTCAGTTTGCATGGAAAAATATTTGAAAACATACAATACTAGTTCACATGATAAAATAAAGATGATACGTCTTAGCCAACTTGGAATGGGGGCTAGTAGGAGGAGGGGAGGGAAGAGGAACTGTGGTTGGTATGTAAAATAAAAAACCTTTTAAATAAAGATAAAAAAAGAAAAGTAACCCTCTTAAGTTGACAAAAGACATCAGAGCCTGCTATGAACTTCATAGTTGGTAGTGAAGCAGTAGAACCACACTCATTCAAATTGGAAAAAATATTATCAGTGTTTAAAGCAAATATAAAACATCAGCATTAGGACATTTTAAATATACATATATATATATATATATATATAATAGGACACTATTAAGAAAAAAATAAAACTGTCATTTCTTATGTTTTGCTTCTTAAATCCCCCAAAAGAACAAGTTTGGAATCAAGTAGTCAGTGCTGGTGGTAGTAGAAGTTTCTGGCCTGACCTAGCCCTGTGGTTCAGACTAGTCTGCAGCTGCTTAGCCCCCCAAAAAATGACTCAGACGCTTATATTAATTACATGCTGTTTGTATGGTTCAGGAATATTGCTAGCTAGCTCTTGCATCTTAACTCAACCCATTTCCATTAGTCTTGCCCTGAGGCCTGTGGCTTTACCTGTGTTCCATTAGATCTTACTCTTTTTGGTGGCATCTCATCTCTCTCTCCCTGACTATCCTTCTCTTTTATCTATGATCATATTTCTCACCTGCTTCTAAGATGTCTTAGCACAGGCCAAAACAGTTCCTTTATTATCCAGTGATAATTCACAGCATACAGAAAGATATCTCACATTCTCTCTCTCTCTCTCTCTCTCTCTCTCTCTCTCTCTCTCTCTCTCTCTCTCTCTCTCCTTCTATTGTTCACTATTTCCTTCCTTCCCTCTCTTCCTCTCTCCTTTTTCCTCTCCTTTTCATCCTTTCATTTTTTTCTCTCTCTCTTCATGTCTATCTCCATCCCTTTCTTGCTACTGAGCTGAGCACTTTTGATCCACCATTCACTCTTTTCCATGAAGTTCTACCCAACCACAGGCCCAGAGACTAGTAACCATGGACTAGAACCTCTGATACTGTGAGACAAAATGAATCTTTCCTCTTGAAGGCTAATTTCCTCACATACTTTCTAAGAGCAATAAAAAGATGATTATCACAATATTTATACAAGTGGCATAAATTGCCATTTTTAGCAATGTGGCTGGATAGGAAACCAGCATAAAAGCCAATGTTTTATCAATTATCACAAATTATATTAATTTTAAAACAAAATAAGTTAACATATTTTTTCTATAAAGAATTAGAAAGTAAAACCTTTAGGCTGTACATATTAAGGAGCAAAACTGAGAACTTGGGGTATGGTGTGAAATTTCCATAATATGAGAGAGATGCCTGGCCTTTCCCATACTTTGTTCCAGGATTATATATATGGTCTCAGGTTTTGCCCCCTCCCTTGGAGACATTCTTCAGATGAAGCACTAGTGTATAAGGGGTAAAGTGACTATGACGATCTGTTGTGGTTTACCTGGAGCTGCCTTTGTTTTGGTTCTAGAAATTGTTTATTTCCAGAAAATTATTATGTTGGTCACACAATAGAATTTTATTTAGCCATAAAGAAGTGAAACTATAAAATCTGCTTGAACATGGAGAACTGAAAAGTACTACATTAAAGTGACTCAGGAATAAATGGGCAAATGCCATCTAGTTTTTCTTATATGCAGATTCTAGCCTCTAATTTGGGGGTATGGGGTGGAGGGTAAGAAACTCAAAAAAGAAGTATGAGTATTAAAGAAGAGACTTTGGCAGAGCAGAAGCAAAAGGGGGTGGTAGAAAACATGTGACATTGAAGTACAAAGAGAAATGATGGAAAGCTTTAGTGAGGATGGGGCAGTGATGGGATAATGATAGAAAGGAGGAAGGAGTAGGGGTAGGATCAACACAAACAAACCTAATACCTGGTAAGCTAAATTAAAAATAAAGTTTCAACAGTGGCATAGCATGTAGGTGAATAAAGCTGCCTCCAGAAGACATATATTACTAAATAAAAAGTGCCAGGTGTGGAATACCTCCCTTTTGAGTTGTTCAGGGGAGTCAAGAGACTCTTAAAACAATGCAGACTATTGGCACTGCTATTGGTTGCCCATCATAACTAGACAGTACTGAAAACAGCTTGAGCTTTGGTCACAGCATGTAGAGAAAAAAAATTGGAACTGAGCTAGAAACTTCCTCCCTTATTGCTCAAATTCTATTTTGCATATATGAAAATCCAGAGCCACGTATTGGGGGAAGAGCTGGACTATTAGAGAGTTAGAGAAACCAACCACAGCCACTTCTCACCCAACTCCTCAGGCCTGTCTCCAAGAAATCCTCTGATTCTGAACCTCCTCTTCTTAGCCCACCAAGTAAGTGTCTAGGAAGCTGAAAAACCCCTCTTCTCTTTCCCCATCCAGCTATCTTAACTTCTTCTTTCCACATTCCTAAAGTTAGGATTAAAGGTGAGGGTCACCACTCCATGACCTTCATGGCTTGGCTTCTGTAGTTAACTCTCTGATATTCCAGATTAATTTTATTAAATATGTATTATCACACTCCTTACTAGTTTAAGCCCCATATTCCCAGAAGGTGGTATATAGGCTGCTTACTCAGTTTGACTCTATGATACTTCAACTGGCCAAACAAGATGTGTACACTCATGCAATAATGGTAAGTTTGTTACTGGTGTAACCAACATTACATTTAAAACCTGCGCCACAGAGCAGGTTACAGCTTATCAAGTAAACTTAGTCAAGGCCTATGGCTGGGAAAGTCATAGGCACTAGTGGTTAAGCTACAAATGTCATTTTGCTAAATAGATATGGTGTGCCTGTCAAACTTCTTAATATTTTTATTATCAGTACAGCTGTTATCTTTGGTGAGGGTTATTTTTGTAGTATATGACAATGACTCCAGAAATGCACAGCTGGTTAAAGTGCTGAGAATAACTGATTTTGGAAAGTTAAGCCCTAAATAGGACATTTATATCATTCCCTAACAGGCTAGATTAGATTGTGGAAGAATATATGGAATGAATGTAAGAGCTGAAGGAAGGAGTAGAGTTCTTGTAGAATGCTTTCTTTCAGGCATGGTATGATTACTGCACATTTAAACTGTCAGTGGCTATGATTATCAGCACAAGACCTACATGAGTTCATATACTCTGTCACAGAGGTGAACAGTAGCACAATGTCCCATTGCTCCTTGAGAATTAAATGTAGTTACTTAATAGGTTCTCAAGGAGGGAAAGAATAGCTGTGTAATATAGAGGGGTTGTTTGTAAAGTATCATCAACTCATGTAACCTGTGTCCAGAGCAGGCTGAGAGACAGGCATCTCTCTGGACCACCTGACCCATGTCCACAGGGAGTAAGAGGCTGGAAGATTCCTTCCCCAGAAATCCCAGGGTATACATAGCTGAAGGCCGGGCCCCACCTTCAAGGCAAATTGTTTCATCATAAACAGGCAGGCAGGAGTCTCTCTGTACCTCGTGACCCTGTGGCCTGACCAGAGTAAGAGATCTTGCAGTCTCCTTATCAGAGCAGACAGGAGACACACAACCCCAGAAACCACAACTGACTAAGATCTGACTAAGACCTGACTAAGAGTGAACCAAGGAAGCAATTGGCAGACACTAGTACAAGAATATATAACAATATAAAGAACAACAAGCCACCATCAGAAGAAGCTGGTGGGTCTACAACACCAAGACTTGAACAGAGCAATAAAGAGGAAACAGAAGGAAATAACATTAAAAACACCTTTATGAAGATTATAGAAGCCTTAAAAGAGGATATAAAAAATTCCCTTAAGGCAATAGAAGAAAATACAAATAAAAATATTGGAAGAGATGAACAATTCCTTTAAAGAAAACCAAGAAAGAGAAAACCAACAAATGAGAGAAACATTTCAGGAACTAAAAATTGAAATAGAAACAATAAAGAAGGCACAAAATGAGGCAAAGGAGGAAATAGAAACTCTGAAGAAACAAACTGGAACTACAGGTACAAATATAACCAACAGAATGCAAGAGATGGAAGAGAGAATCTCTGGAGTAGAAGATGCGATGGTGGAAATAGATCCATCACTCAAAGAAAACACTAAAACCAAAAAAGCCATAACACAAAATGTTTAGGAAATTTGGGACACCATGAAAAAAATCAAACCAGAGAACAATAGGAATAGAAGAAGAAGAGCTTTTACACCAGGAAGCTAAGGCCTCTACTTCATCTGCAGGAATGATGCAATCATTTTGTGGGTCTTCAGAGCAGATGCAAAGAGATGCACAGATGGAGAGAGGCCTAAACTGTCCAAGAGAATTCACAACAGAAAGTAATTCACTTAAGCCCAGGATCTTTAAAAAGCAGTGAATGCCAACACATAAGGATGCTATCTGGCCTATAAAGTTCTTAGAGTTCCTGGGGAAATAAGGCCAGTGACAAGGCTTTGCTGGCTTATGAGAACTGGATGTGGCAAGCATCCAGAAAAGGCACACAAAATAAGAAAATGAACAGTATTGACTAGGATGTTTTGAGATGGGGGTTTTGCATAGTACTTTGTGTCCTGAGATATTCATTCATCTTGTCTCCCAAGTGCAGGGGATTGTGCCAACAAGGCCAGCTAACGATGCTAGTTTTTATTACTGAACATGGGATTGTGTGCTTCTTACAGAATGTTGAATACAATAAATGGAAGTATTTAGTCTTTAATCCTATTGGATTTTAAATGTGGATGGAGTTAGAGGCTAGGTAAAAGTTTGCAATGATTCAGAAGAATATTGATAATGGCTAAACAGAATTCAGCATAAACAGGTCTGAAGGGTTGATTGAGCCTTGTACATGGCATTTATTAAATGGATTGTCTTGAAAACATGTGTATGACTGTAAAATAATCAGTTGGGCTAACTGTAAAATTTATTATGAGCAATGTTTCCTTATCCAGCAGGGTTTACTGTGAATGTTGTAATAAACATTCAGTTGCAATAAAAAAGGAGAAGAATACCAGCTCAAAGGCACAGATAATGTATTCAATAAAATCACAGAAGAAAATCTTCCCAACCTAAAGAAGGAAATGCCTATAAAATTGCATCTTGGGGCTGTGTTTTCGGATCTTTGTTGAAGGTTTATGCTGTGGAAACTTTGTCTAATGGTGCAAAGATGTTGCATTCTTTTATGTGGCATTTGTTTTACTCTGTGAAGCTGTGATGCTTTGCCTGTCTAAAACACCTGATTAGTCTAATAAAGAGCTGAATGGCAAATAACTAAGCAGGAGAGAGAAACAGGCACAGCTAGCAGACAGAGAGAATAAATAAGAGAGAGAAAAAGAAACAAGGGGGAATCAAAAGAAAGAGGGGAGAGGACACCAGGGGCCAGCTACACAGTTACATAGCAAGCCATAAAATAAGAAGTAAAGAAAGCTATATAGGATGGCAAAAGCCCAGAAGCAAAAGATAAATCAAAAAATTTAAATTTAAAAAAGCTGGCTAGAAACAAATCAAACTAAGGCTGGGCATGTATAAGAAAGAATAAGTCTCTGTGTGATTCATTTGGGAGCTGGGTGGTAGACCTCCAAAACAGTAAGTGAGTGAAAAACAAGAAGTCTGGCTCCTAGTAAGTCAACCATGCTCCTGTGAAGGGCCCCATACCCAGAAACACCACAAACTGGACTAGGTGGTGTATATCTAAAAATAAGGGATACAAAGTTGATAGGGGAGGAAAGGATGGGTCTGAGAGGAGTTAAAAGAAGGAGTAATCTGAATATAATTTTTAAATATTATTTGAAATTCTCAAAGAATTAACAAAAACTATTTAAATAAAAAAATATACAGCAACCCTAAGCCATGAACAAAATGCTAAAGCAAAGAGCCATCCAGAGGATGAAAAAGAGTGTGCATACATTTAAAATATTTTTCCCAGCCAAATTTTGTGACAAGGTTAAGCATAGTGTTGAGGAAATTCCAAGAAGATAGGATAGAAAAGAAAAGAGATGTGAAATCTATGTAAAAATATCAGAAACATAGAGAACAAATCCTAAAAGCAAAAGGTAAGATCAAAGGGAAAGAAATTACCAAAGCAAATAAAATCAGAGAATTTTATAGACCTTCATGAATAATGGTTTCTTTGTCAGAGGAGATCATTTAAAACCCAGTACAATGAATCAATAGTGGCCGTACAACAAGCAGAACCACCCTGGATTATAGGACATAAAAAACAAAGGAAGTACTAAAAGCTTCTAAAATGAAGAAGAATGATGACCTAGAAACACCCATGCATTGTAGCAATAACACCATGTCTCATTGGGATTGCTGGCTGCTAAGAGACAATTGAGCCATGTCTTGAAGTTCTGAAAGAAAAAGATTTTCAGCTGAGAATTCTGTACTACAAACCTATCAATCAAAAATGAAGAAAAGGATTCAAAATAACTTCCCACGGAAAGTTTCTAACTCACACATTATTTATTAGAAAGTTACTTGAGTCACAACTCCAGCTAGATGTAACAGTATGATGAGGGAATGTCTTTCTATATGCTGTGAATAAAGGAACTGTTTTGGCCTATGACAGGTACTGTAGGAGTAGGCAGAAGGATCAGAGTATAGGTAGGGGAAGAAGGGCAGAGTCAAGAGAGATCGATCCAGATGCCCAAGAAGAAATATGTAAGGTAACACAGGTAAGCCATGGGACATGTGGCAGGACAGATTAATGGAAACGGGCAGGAGGGGGAAGGGAATTTGAACAAGGGGATACATGGATAAAAAATGAGACTTTATTCATAATAATAAAAAAGATGAAAGAGCTAGCTAGCTACCAATATGCCTGAGCCATAGGCCAATCAGCATTAAATTAATATAAACATCTGTGTGTGTCTTTGGAACTTTGGGATTGCTGGTCCAGATAAGTGACAACGGGCAGGTCCAAACTGGGAGGCTAGTCCAGGTCACAAGCCTCTTTCTACAGCAATAAGCTAAAGCAAAAGAAGTCACAGAAATCTAAGAGTAAGAGGATCCTTCCAAAGACTGTAGTGAAAAGACCTCACAGGATGACTGGTGTACATTAGGACCAATCAGGTCAGACTGAAGAGAAAGGAAAGAGAACTCTAGGAGTGAGATATCAACTGAAAGCAAGAGGAATCAAGAAATTATACACCTAAGCACAATATAGAGCCCCCAGTCCACCTGAAGAGAGAGAGAGAGAGAGAGAGAGAGAGAGAGAGAGAGAGAGAGAGAGAGAGAGAGAGAGAGAGGAGAGAGAGTATATAAACAAAGGGACCCAGGATCATGAGGAGGAGACCTACACACATGGCTGACTCAAGCTATTGAGAGCTCACTGACTCAGAAACAATCTCCCCCAAGGACCCAGCAATACCACTTCTGGATGTATCCTAAAGATGCACAGTCACACTCCAAAGGCATTAGCTCAACTATGTTCATAGCAGCATTATTTGTAATAGCAACAACCTGGAAACAACCTAGATGCCCCTCAACTGAGGAATGGATTAACAAACTGTGGTACATCTACACAATGGAGCACTACTCAGCAGTAAGGAAAAATGATATCCTAAAATTTGCAGGCAAATAGATGGATTTGGAGAATATCCTCCTGAGTGAGGTATCACAAACTCAGAAAGATAAGCAGGGGATGTACTCACTCATTAGTGGACTCTAAACAAACAAACAAACAAGAAAAAAGCAAAGCATGCCCAAGCTGACAACCACAACCACTGAACAGCTTAGGATCAGAAACACCCTGAACTGACACCTTGGATCCCACTCCCCCTAGAGGAACACCTGACTCACTCTTGAGGGAGGGGGGAGAAAACTGGATTTGCCAGTAGTGGAGACTGAACTAAGCAATATTGAGTAAGTGGGACCATGGGACTGTCTGCTCCCTGCCCAGGGAGGGGATGGGGGGTTGTGGAGAAGAAAAAATGACCTGATGTGGCAGGAGGGGGAAGGAACCTTGAATAAGGATATACAGGGATGGAAAGTGTGACTTCTTTGCTCATAATAAAAGAAAGAAAGAAAAGAAAGAAAGAAAGAAGGAAAACCACTGAGGAAACAAAGGTAGACAACTGTCAAATGGCGTGGACAGTTTGTGGAGCCTCTTGCAGTAGGATCAGAGTATGTTCCTGGTGCATGAACTGACATCTTGGAGCCCATTCCCTACAGAGGAACACCTAAGCCAGCCCTGATACTGGGATGAGGAACTCAGACCGACCTCAACTGGATGTGTCAGACTGAACTGACCCACCTTGGGACTCCGTGCCCTTCTTGTAGAATGGATGGGGCGATGGGGTAGGGGGAGGCCGAAGGAGGACTGGGAGGGACTGGAAGGAGGAAAAGGAGGGAAAGCAGAGGTGGAGATATAGGGGGAAACTTTTAAAATAAATAAAAGTAAAAAAGAGAAATTGCACACGACACTTTAAAAATGAAAACATTAGGAAACATTGACAGCCGACGTTCTATATAATTAAGAGAGAAATCATGTAATCAATGACTTATATAACATAGTTTCAATGGAACCTTCTCAAAAGAATTGCTTTGGTGATGAAATCACCAAGGAAGTGATAATCTAAATTAAAATCTCCGTGAGATTCATTAGTGGAATACACTCATTTTCATAAATATTAAATCCATGTAAATATAAAGCTAAAACTGAAGCAGAATCACCAAGCATGCATGGGTCTGTGCTAGGTCTTCTGAAAATATGTTATGATTATATGCTTGGTTGTAGTGGGATTCAGCACCTCCCTGATCTAAGAGCGTGAACTCTGGGCCACTGAAAGTTAGAGGTTCACATAAGACCTTCAAAGCTGCCTGCATGCCCACATGCCCACATGCTTCCACTGCTGCCATGACAGTGGCTTGGGATCTGGCTCTTGGGGACTCTTACTTGCATGCACTGTTCCTGGTCCTGCTCGATATTTTGGTCACCCTCTATAAATCTGTATTTGCTCTAACTGTCTAAGAATTGTAGAAGCCTATGCTAAGGGGATATGAGCAAGGGGATAGGGTTTATGAGAAAAACTCCCACAGTGATGACTAGATGGAGCTCTGGAGAGCTTACTGAATTAAGAACAGCCACTGGGGAACCTTCAAGAAAAGGAACTAGGCTTCCAAGGATAGGCAGCTGTTCATTAACATGGGCAGTATGTGAAGCCTCAATGGGAGAGATCAGACTTTGTTTCTATGCATGAACTGGCACTTCAGAGCCCACTCTCCCTTGAGGAACACCTAACCCAGACATGACATTATGGTGAGGAAATTGGACCTGCCTGGAGTGGATGCTGAGTTGATCCACCTTGGGACCTCTTGCCCTTTAGGGGGAGGAAATGAGGAATGTGAGGGGGAGGCTATAGGCAGACAGGGAGGGATTGGAAGGGGGAAGGGAGGGAGATCAAGGGAATACATGAAAAGGTACTTTATTTTCTAAAATAAATAAATAATAATTAAAAAAAAATTTATACACTTACATTGCCCATTCTCTGCCAGTATCTTACCAATTTATAAAAGTCTAATAAATTAAATGAAGAATTTAAAAAAAGAATTGCTATACTAAGTGCTGTTGCTGCCTGACCTGCTTACCCTGACTGATTGACACCTGGGACATCTGCTGGCCAAATATCTCCATTGCATCTAGACTGAGGTAAATAATAAATCTTTCCTTCAAGGCAGGTTCTTTAGTCAGCATGGCAGACAACACAACCTCCTAAAAATTTAGAAATTTTTTGCTGCTACTATTGAAGATATTTTGCATAATTATACCTTTGAGAGATTCACTCTCACAGTCCTATTCTCAGCTTGATTCTATATTTCATATCTCAAAAAAAGTCTGATATGTATACTAAATTTGAAATGTTAATTGGAATAATAGAAGACTTGCAGGCTGAGAATTATAAATTACTTTCTGAAATACGTAACATGGAATCTGTCAATGATAAATTGGCATGCAAAATTAATTTTGTGGAAATTGATTATGACAGACTTTCAGGTAGATCTTCCTATTTGGACACAAATATTAGGTCCATACAGGAGAGGTGTAGATCTGTAAAAATCTATGCTAATGATGAGAATAAGAAACTTACTAATTCCATGGAATCATTAGAAAGATTTGCTACTCAGGAGATTGAGACCTTAGAGAAATTGGTGGTTTCTAAATTTCAGTAATGGGAAGATTGTTTCGCTGTAATTGAGAAGAATGTTAAAACAAAATGAGCCCAGAACAGTTCAGGACAACTATTGCAGATATCTTATGGAGAGAGAGATGTTTTGCCTAAAGTTGTAAACATATAGGGTGTTTCTTTCTCCACTCCTATGATTTATCCAGTTACATTCAGAAAAAGGCATACAAATAATGAATCTCCAGGGCTAGTAGAATATAATTGGAAAGCTAGACAGATGAGAGCTATAATGGACATCAGGGAAGCTATTTTGGTTCATGGAATTAATTCCACATATATAAAATAAATGCTAAATTCATGGTGTACAAAAATAGAATCACACCTAATGATTGGATGCAGCTAACAGCTGCTGTTTTAGTTTATAGCCAACATTTACAATGGAGAAATTGACTGAGAGAAGAGGCTAAGGCCATTGAACAACAGTGAAGATTAGAGTCTTCCACGTTTCTGAAGATCATATTCTTGGTGAGGGTCAATTTGCTAATGTAAAGGTTTTTAATCGGGTCACTCAGTCAGTAGAGCATGAGACTCTTAATCTCAGGGTCATGGGTCCATACACCACATTGGGTACCAAACGTAATGCAATTAATAAACCCAATTAATTATCACAAAGAGATTTATTATTAGGGTCAATATTTACTCAAGCAACTTACAACATAAATGCAGGAAATGGATAAAGCTTACTCGTCCAGAACAGATCTTCTTCCAGACGGTAGAGAAGCAGAGAGAGCTTTCTTCTCAGAGAGCAGCACTTTAAGCTGTTCCTGGCCACACATTAAGGTTATAGCTTCCAATGTCATAGGTGAACCCCAAACTTGCGCTGGCCCAGAGTCAGGGAGGTGCTGAATCCCACTACATTTGTTGTTTTGTAGCCCTCCTAACAATGGAAGTGAGAGTGTCTCTGACTCTTTGCCTGACTTTGGGACCCTTTTTCTCCAACTGGCTTGCTTCACTCAGGCCTGATAGGAGGATTTGTGCCTTATTGTAATCTGTTATGCCATGTTTGGTTGGTGTGATATCCCTGGGAGACCTACTCATCTCTGAGAGGAAATGGAGGAGTGAATGTTGGGGAGAAGAAAGGTGAAGAGAACTGGGAGGAGTGAAAGGGGGGAAAACTTCAGCAGAGCTAAAACTAAGAACTGTGAAAATTGAGATTTACAAGGACTGCCCACTACAGGCAATCTCCCCTAAATGAAACTAAGCAGTAAACCACAAAGCATGGTTTTGGGAGTGCTGGAACAACTTTGTTTCTTATATAAACAATAGACATAAGTAAAACTTCAGCAGGCATAGAAATGTTGACAATAAAAGCCACACAATAATTATGGAAAATTGGGAAGCCACACGAATATGTATCTCTAATAAGTTATGAAGTCTTGATTATAAATTCTGGGCTTGCTTCACATGAGAAATTAAATTCTTTGCTTGCTTTTGGCCTTTTATGACATAGTCTTCTGCACAGCTCAGGGGAGATCTGGCTAGGCTCAAATAAAAAATCACACACATACTTCCTCAGTTACCCAAGTGCTAGGAATGAAGGAGTCAATCACTAAGCTTGGATCAATAGTAAATTCTTACATGTTAAGTTTCTATTGTTTGGACTTTATTAACTGGCAAACACAATCTATAAATGATTGCTACAACATACTATATCATTTTATAAATAAAATAATATAGAAAGATAAGGAGACATGGCATTTTTTTCTTTTGTAACAAGGTATCAATATTATTTACAATTTTAAAAAGTTTTTAAGAAAAATGTAAAAACACTGACTAATTGAACATTTTCACCACTTTTTCCTCAATCTAAGAAGGATCTGTCTGAAATTGATATTCCCTTCCAGGAAATGAATGTAAGTCTCTATTTTATATTATTTTACATATTACACTAAATCCTGACAAAATTACATTTTTATTAAAATATGTATAGTATCATCCAAATTTCATAAAAATGGTTCCTGTCACTTATCACCTTTCTACATATGCAATGATATATAGAGAATTCTGCTAACTTTATGTTTAGTACTTATAGTAGGATTTAGGGGAGTTTTAGCTCTCAACTTTTTATTTTGAATTGCTAGAATTTTTATAATGAACATGTACCATGTTAGAAGAACAATAAAATCATTTTGAAATGAGATTAGAGCCAATGGTCTCCAAAGTTATCAAAGCTCTATAACTATGATTTAATGATCTATGAAGGAAACACAGATTCATAATTCAGAGGCAAAATTTTTAATAATCTTTTTGAATAAACATCATCTCACTGACTCATTTATTCTCTGTTGATCACTGATCTTTGTGTAAAGCTCAAGGCCAGTAATAAAATCATAGATGACCTCAAATAACTTGAGAGAACAGTTTGTTCTCATCAACTGAAAGCAAGGCTTTTGATATAAATGAAAATCTAAAAAAAACATTAGCTAGGATTCTTTTGCATTTTTCCCAGATAAATGAAGAAATATTCATTTGCATATAATATCCTCTTAGTATTTAAAAGAATTCTTGTCTCTTTATTTAAAACAAGAGACTAAATATATTAGCTGTCTATTAAAATGTTTCTAATTCCCCTAATTAAAATGTTTCTAATTCCCCTAATCTCTCAGCTTTCATATCTCTGCCTTTGCACAAATTCTAATGTTCTTCCTACATCTACATTTGGCCAAGTGCCATTTACTCTGAAAAACTTAGATTCTCAGTTCCTGGCATGCAATAAAAACTTAATGTTTGTGTAATGGATGCTGAATAAATATAACATATAACAAAACTCTCCCAACCCACAGCCTCAGGGTCACACCCATGAAAGCTATGAATGTAACTCAACACATTTGTAGATTATGTTATCACAATGTCAAATGCTTGGACACTCCCAATTATTTCTTTATCCTACTAATATAAAAATAAAATTATTAGACATTTTCTTTCACTTTATGTTGAAAATATGTATGCATTTTTCAATTATTATTGGGAGTAATAAAGAGAATTATTGAGTAGTAGCTATGTATCAGGAACCTTAATAACCCTCCTCATCAAGTCTTAGTTGTGACAGCCAAAATAACTAATTAGAAAGATATCATGGACACTCATCAGAATAGACATTGCAAAAGTCAGAACAGAGCTCACCAATGAATAAGTGTTCTTGTTCTACTCATACTGTAAGTATGAGCTGAATTTCAGCCCTATGCATGCTATGCCCATATTAAAATAGGCAAGAGAATGCTCAGAAGATAATATATCATCCCCTCATACCAACAAAGTGAAAAAGTACAATTAAACTCCAGAAAAGTTGCATTACTCAAAGCTGTACTGAATCCATACTTTAATATCCCCCCCTTGTTTCTGACACTTAGCAGGAATATGAGGAATAGGAGTGTGTTTCTGGGATGTAATAGGGAATCTATTCACTGGTTTACTTCACCTCCAGGAACAGGAATCAGGAGAACTTATCACTATAAAGTAATGACTCTAATTCCCCCACATCATACGCAAGTACACACATTGCTTTATAGTCACACTTTGTTATTTTAGTAAATCTGAGTTGTACATTTTTATTACTTTATGCACTGAAATGGTCAGCAACAAAAAGACAATTATTAAGTAATGCTCTTTGATCCTTTTGCATTTCATAAAGTCTATGTCTTTTAATGGGATCGACAAAATGTAGCTCCTTTTGGTAAACATATTTTAACTTCTAGAAAATATACTCATGATGATAAAGTTCAGAGCAATTGTTTATGTTATATAAACTTCACTGTTAGTTAATAAATTCTACATTGTTTTGAAGGATTGTGTGTCTAAAAAATCATTGTATATTTATTTGAGGATTATTGGTTATTTATTGAATCCTTCAAGCAACCATTTTGCATACCACTATGACTAGATAGTACACAGCATACGGAATACCTTCTAGGAATAATTCAATAATAGTTAGTTTACTCTGCTGTTGTTTTCCATTACAGCCCTGTAGAACATTCTAATAGATTTGTTTCTGCGGTGAAATTTGTTCTTCACTATAAAGTATAGAGGAATTTTTTTCTTTAGCTGAGTTTTGCTGTAATGTCATATTGATCCACAGACAGTCTCATCAATCCTATTTAGGGCCAAATTTTATTTTTCAGGCAAAAGATATTAAACCTAAGTAAAGATTATCACTTTAGAACAATTTCAACACATGATTTCTCCTCTTGTGTTTTTTCTTACAAAAGAAATGGTGAATACTTAATTCAATATAGGAAATGCTAAAATTGCTTTAGAAAAAAATCAGCCAAACCAGTGAATGCATTGTTTACAACTATACCTGTGGTGGAATGTTCTCTGTACAATATAAATAAAAACTGTTTGGACCCATGCAGAGCACCGTAGAAGTGGGTGGAGAATCAGAGGCAGCCAGGTAGGAAGGAGGGGTGGAGTTTACTAGTCGCCATCTGTCCCCCGAAAAAGAAGCATGTAGGAATCCAGGTGAGCCACGGGCTGCAAGCCACGTGGTGGGTAGATTCATGGAAATGGGTTGATTTAAGAAGATAGAGCAAGCTAGTAATGTGCTTAAGATATGGGCCAAACAGTGTAAAGTATATAAGCATGTGATTCATTCCTTTTGGGGGGCAAAAGCTGCGGGCGCACAGACCAGGCTCCACACCGCCGGCACCACACGCGTGCCAGGTCACAAATCTCCGGACCCAAACAGGCCGGGAAAAACATACTACAACATATTCCAAAAATAACTATGCATAGAACATATTTTATGAATATGAGTACTTTTCTTCATAATGTAGTTTTGGATCTTCATTCTATGTAAGTCATAGGAGTACCATTCAAAATATTTAGTAATTGGTATGGCACAGAAATCAGCAAATCAAAATGGAAGCTAACCTTAGACCTAAAGCACAAAAAAATCTGTAGTTACTGGCTAGTCAGAAATTATTGAGAATTGCAGGAATATATCGTATTACTTGGGACTTAGCTCAGTTATTAAGTAATTGTCAGTATTATATTTTAGTTGTTGTTATATTCAATAGTACATTATATATTAGTATTATTAAAACAATCACTATGTCGGATTCCATCTAAAAAATTAATCTTGCCAGTCAATATATAAAATTCAAAATGTCCATTACTACTTTCCGAACACCAACTTCTTGGCCCAACTACTCTTAGCATCTACTGCCTAGTCAGCTATGTTATTTACCAATTGAGTCTGATCTCTACTAGTCACTATGAAACTCAGGATGGACTGAAAATCAGGACCAAACCTTAAGTGGCTGGTACAGAAAGATAAGTGATCTGTTGACCACATTGCCAGTGTTGGAAATTTGAGTTAGGAAAATAAGAAGAGACTAATGTACATGGAAGGTAATCCTTTCTGAGCAGGAAAAATGCCAACAATAGTATCACTAAATATTTAGGAGATGACAAGAGCTGGAGATCTACCCAAGTGGTAGCAGTTAATTTTCAAAAGCAACTGCAGATATGACAATTGGCAAACCAGCCACCAGGTGGGACAGAATATAAGTAGACCTGCTTGAGGTTTACAAAATGAGGAGTTCAGAGAAATGTAGCAGACAATCTAGAGAATTTTTTTTAAACTTACCAACAATACAGCAAAAACTCTTTTCTACTTAGCTACCAAAGGCCTGAATCAAGTCAACATCAAACAAAACAAAACAAAACAAAACAAAACAAAACAAAACAAAACAAAAAGCGGTGATTCTCAAAATGTAGTTCCCCAACAACATCAACACCACCTGGAAACTTGTAATGAATGCAGCTTCCCACTGATTTCGAAGTGCTGAGTGTAAACTTCAGCAGTCGTGGTTTAAACAGGCCATCCAGATGTTCTGAATAAAAATCAAGATTGAGGGCCATGGAGATTAGTTCCAGGTTCTAGTTACTACAAATAATGCTGCTATGAATATGGTTGAGCTAATGTCCTTGTGGTAGGAATGTGCATCCTTTGAGTATATGACCAAGAGCAGTATTGGTAGATAATGAGGTAGATTGATTTCCAGTTTTCTGAGAAACTGCCATACTAATTTCCAAAGTGGATGAACAAGTTTATATTCCGACCAACAACTGAGGAGTCTTCTCACCCCACATCCGGTACAACATAAGCTGTCATCATTGTTTTTCATCTTAGCCATTCTAACAGGTGTAAGATGGCATCTCAGAGTTGTTTTAAATAAAAAATTAAAAATCAAAACTGAAAAACAAATCTATAGGCTGGCTTCTGTCCTTTGGGTATCTCGGAAGCAACACCTCATTGAGTCAGATTCCCCGGTTTCTCAGAAATGTTGATGAAGAATTCACTTCTCTGCAGTACAATTATGGTTATTGCCTTCAGCTGATTAATTATCCATCTCCAAGTAGCTACATGATGCAATATGTACTCTAGGAAATGGTAGGCCAGAAAACTGGAACTATGGAGATATCCCCTAAAGATTGCAGACACAGCATCTGACAGGTGGTTTTTAATATGCTCCTTTGGCATAACTTCTAAATGAAACTGGTTTGTTTTTCATGGGTTTTGTGGTTAAGGTATAACAGCTGAATGGAGTTAGGTGAAGACAATGTTCTTATTGCATTGAGGAGTATCTTGGTATACTAATTGGCAAGAAACAGACTTTAGGGAGGTGTCAATAGTGTCCTGATAATACATTCTTTCCTGTAGCCTGTTGCTTATAATGCCCAGTTTGATACTAAACTGTTTCACCCTTTAGCCATAGAGCATGGCATCTGTTGCATATATAGCCAAGTCAGCAGAGCAACTTACATATAAATGATCTTACATAGGAGACACTATGTACCTGTACGATCCTCTCAGAATTTGAAGACTCTAGCAGTTAGAAAAAAGGGCAAAGGTTTACAAAAATGTACTCTGAGATCAGAAGAAAAATGGCAAATCATAATAAAGTAGAAGCAAAATGTATTACCCAACATGGAATTCCAAGAAATAAAATCATTAGGCCATCCCTTAAGGCAAGAATGAAGATGGATAGTACTTTGTCAGAAGGCATACTCATGTAAAGTACTAGGGGAGAAAGATGTTTCCAATATTCACTCCACTAACAACTGAGCCATACTCTTTTGCCTGGCATGCATCTGTGTAAAACATTCTATTGTCTATCCATGACTACCTTATTAGCATTGCTTTATTAGTTATCTGAAGTTTAATTCAGACATTACTACCTCCACAAAGTCATACTTAACCATCATTCCTATGGTGGCTTCAGAACCCACAATGGCTTGAAGGAAAATTGTCCCATAGGCTCATATATTTGTATACTTGGATCATAGTTAGTGAGAGTATTTGTGAAAGAATAGGAGGTGTAACCTGTTCGAGAAGGTGTGTCAATTGCAGTGAGCTTGGAGATTTCAAAAGCCCACTCTCTGTGTTCCTTATTATCTCCCTCTTTACCTTGTGATTGTTGTTTCAACATGTAAGCTCCTATCTACTGTTCCATAGCCGTGCCTGCCTGCTTGCCTGCTGTCTTGTTCTCACCATGATGGTCAGACTCTAACTCTGAAGAACCACCGGCCCCCAAATTAAACCAACCTGTGGGTCTCGACCACTTTGGGAGTCACATATGGAATACCCTGCACATCAGATATTTACATCATGATTCAAAACAGTAGCAAATGTACAGTTAGGAAGTAACAACAAAATAATATTAGAGTAGGGGTGTCACCACAATCTGAAGAACTGTATTAAAGGGATACAGCATTAGGATGGTTGAAAATGACTGCCTTAAGCTAATAGACACATCAAGGTAGAAAGACAAGGAGAAAAAAGCAATGACAGGGAAATCAAGACATATATATACATATATATATAATGTTACCTATTTCTGATACCTAAGGCCCTTTTAATACTCACCCTCTTTACATTGTCCAAGTAAGTTCCTAGAATATCTGCAGGGGGACATCATTTACTTTAAGCATCTGCTTCAAGTATACAGTGACAGAGACAACTGATGAGAAACAGACAAATGGAAAAATGAAACTGAGACAAACAGTTCCACCCTGTGGCTTCAAAGCTCAAAATACATTCTGTGGGATAAGTGGTCATAGCCACAACTCATTCTTTTAAAACACTTAATCTAAGGTTGGGTTGGAAATTAATGCATTAAAATGAATAGATGCATGAATAACAGATGTGTAAGTATATTTGAATGAGTGACTGAAGTAGCAACATTTATCAGGGTGAACAGAGATGACTTTGTTCAGGGCATACAGAACTGCAAAGCTTCTGTTTATCAAATATGTAGAAAGGAATAGCAGTGGATGAGTAGATCAGGGGGTGGGCAGAAGGGATGTGGAGGGAGGAATAAGAGAAATGGAGGTGAGGATGTGATGTATGAGAAAAGAATAAAAGAAAAAGAAATAAAAAAAAGGAAAGGCAGTAATGAGCCAGTCCCCTGCTC
Source organism: Sigmodon hispidus (assembly GCA_004025045.1). NCBI lineage: Eukaryota > Metazoa > Chordata > Mammalia > Rodentia > Cricetidae > Sigmodon > Sigmodon hispidus. Next base: position 29,770 of record PVIH01007063.1, read on the forward strand.
TAGCCCCTGTGTCAAATGGACAGAGGACTGGATCTATGAAGTAGCATACACAAAAGGATTAGTGTTTCTTAAGGACCAAAGTATCTAACTTCTACAACAGGCTTTGCTAAAGCACCTGTGCTCAATGGTGGCCTCGGTAAGAATCTCACTTAGGGACCAGTGAAATGACAGGGACATTTTGCCCATGGACACATCGATTTAGTCATAACAGGCAACAATAAAGCATCAGCAATAGCAACAGTGAAATAGCAATCAAGGGATCAGAGACCTTGACAATTTGGGTGGCAGACATGGGGAGGAATGCAAGCTTGTTTTGAAGCAAACACCCTGAATATCAGACTTAGAAGTCTCACGCCTCAAAAAGGATTACCTGAGTGCTGGCCTGGTGACAGGAGTAACAGAGTAGTAGGGCCATCCCTGGACAAAACAGGATAGCATAGTTTGACCTTGCCATTTTGACTGTAGGAGCATTTTGGTGCTGCATTTTATATTTTCCTCCACTCAGAATACAGCCCATTTGAGGTATAATAATTCAACTTTATTCTGAGTTTCATTTAACACCCCCTTTCAGCTTATAAATATTTTTGAAAATAATAATTATTTCTCTGGATGCATAAACAAGGATTTGACAAATTAAGCAACTGAGCACATGACATATTGTGTTTAACCCAAACTGTCCAGATATCACAATCACAAGCTGAATAGTGTTGGTTTGAGGCATTAAGTTTTAGGGTGGTTTGCTATGCAACAAAATTGGATAAAGAGTCGAACTAAAATAAAGCCAAAGCAAATATAGTTGTTATTAAAGCCTGGGTTAACAATTCTAGTAAGACTCAGAATGTTTAATTTCAGCATAGCAAGTTCAAATCCCTTTCTCCTACAACACAATTCCAGGTTCTAGTCCCATGAGCCATATCTAGTGCAGCTTGTCATGGCACTTACTGAACACTGTAGAAGATTACCACAAGGGAAAATTACATCATGCAAATTATGCATGCATAGTTTAGAATGCATTTTAAAAATACTACAAAGCAATCTATTTTAAAGCCTAGGCATATTTAAAGTTCAACAGGTGTATGTTTATTGTAGCTTATAAAAGGAGCTTGTTTTCTGCTGGTGTGGTGACCAGAAGACTTTGTCATCTTTCAGAAGACTCAAAACCATTCTTTTCAAGAAATCAAGCTTAATGAAAGTTTCACCAATACACACACACACACACACACACAAACACACACACACACACACACACACATACACACACACCAGTAGGTGGTAAGAAATCTCATGTAAAGAATGTAGTTCTCATCACAAGTTATAAAGTTTGGTGCTGGGGGTGAAACTCAGTGGTAGAGTACTTACTGTGCATGTGCAAAGCTCTAGATTAAATTTTCAGTGTAGTATTTGTACATCACAGCACTTCGTCATGCTTTCTATGTTACTTAATGCTCTAGTCACATGTTAACATTTTTTAAAAGATTTATTTATTTTATTATGCATACAGTATACAGAAGAGAGTACCAGATGTCATTATAGATGGTTGTGAACCACCATGTGGTTGCTGGGAATTGAACTCAGGACCTCTGGAAGAACAGTCCATGCTCTTAACCTCTGAGCCATCTCTCCAGCCCCTACATGTTAACATTTTATATATATAAAATCAGCCATGAGCCATAGGAACTGACCCCATTACAGAGTCTGAGCAGACTAAGAATGGAGACCACACTGATTTCCAAAGGGCAAAGTTCAAAGATCCTCTCTGTTACACTCTCCAGCTACCCAATAAGTAGCAGAAGAATACTGAAATGATTGGCACTATCTTTGAGCACTGAAAAAACAATAATTTCTAGTGTATAGAATCTTGAGAATATAAACAACCCTACACAAATAGAAAGGCTCCTTTCTGAGATGGTAGCTAAGACTGCTTTTTTTGCTGGAACAGCAAATTCTGAAAGTTGATTTTGGGCTTAAAGGAGTACTCAGTCACCCATCCTGTTTTGGTTTTGAGTTCCAGATTGGCCTTCATGTGCAGTCTCCTTTTAAGAGAGTGGGTGGGCACAGATTTACATAGACATGCTCTGCTGGGGCCATGTTGGCTTTACCACATGGCCACTACATACCAGGAATTCTTATCCCACTTGGTGCCATGTTGGATTCACCATGTGGCTGTTATGTGCCAGGAATCCTTACATCTAACCTTTATATTTATTATACAAAGAAAACTGGGTTTATATGGGTGGGACAGGAGAAAAATGGATTGGACCAGAACAGAGTCAACAGATCTCTTAAGGCTGCTTCAAGCTGTCCTAAGGGCAAACTTTGCAAGGAAAGTTATGTCTTCTGGCAGTCAGTCTGCTGGTTTTGTAGCTCATTTCCTACAGTCTAGATGAGTTTAAGGCACTGAATTTTTATTTTCTGGAGCTCAGAAAAGAAATTGTGAATTAGTAAGAGAACCTTGGGAAGTGACAGATTAAGAGGAAAAAGAGTGAGAGAAATGTTTGAAATTGAGACATGTGTAACCTTAGGTTAGGCTTTGCCTATTTTTTAAATAAACCTTGAGGTAGCTGTTTTATGTTTCTTCCTTCTGTGGGACTCTAGTGTCTAGGGGACTACACAATAAAGTTTGTGAATCCTTGCTAAATCTGGGGATGGAAAGAGGTTAAAATGGCTTCTAGCTCCTTTCCTTTGGACCTGGGGGATGGGAGATATGGTCTGTTTTATCTGTACTGGCTCTAAAAATGGCTCTTGGTTCCTTCCTCTAGTCCTCAAGGAGTGGCGGTCAACTGTTTTTCGATGGTAAGATGGTTTTTGGGTTTTTCCATTTTTCTGTAAAAATAGGACAACCAAAAAGGGTGTCACAGTAAGACTTAGAGCATTTTGCACCCTCAAAATGGCATCATTTACACTGTGCCATCATCCCATGATTACTGAATAGGTAGGTGGTCTTCTTAGAACACTAAATTCAGAAGTGCAATTGCCTGTCTTTACATACAAGACATGTTTCACTATCTATAGTGTGTGGTTTCCATCTCTTACATGAAACCATTTCACAAGTTTCTAAAGATGACACCTCAAAATTTCATTGATAGTCTTCAAGAGCAGGATGGCACAACTCTTTGGTCCAAGAAAGAATCTTAAGAATCATGCTATGGATCAAGGAAGGAACCCCATGATAAAACTTGAAGAACTTACCTGCAAATTCTCACCCTTAGACAGACACATACAGCTCAGCCATTAACCACTTCCAGGTAACAGAGAAAGGATAAGAAGTAAAAACTGGTAAATTTCCAGCTGTGCATGCTCCCCCCTTCATTTTCACACTCCCAGAACAAAAAAAAAACCACAGGTTTTTCTAGTGCAAAGAACTTGAGGGCATAGTAAATTTCTTCCAGGTATTGTTTTCCCCAGTTCCAGTGACTGATAGGAGCTTTTCAACTCATTTAAGTGGAAAAATCCCAAAATCTGATTTGAAGCTTAATTGTTCTGGATTGCAATTTGGGGATCATAGCCCAAGTTAGTGAAGACAATAATGTAGGACATTCCATTTGTTCACCTACATTTTTTTATTCTCTTGGAAATACATGGGGCCATGTGCCTAGTTGGGGACAATGTAATCTAAATATGTATGACATGTCACTTCTGGGCAGTAAAGAGCCTTATCAAATTCTCCATTCTCTTACCTTTCTCTTACAGTGACAGATAAAAATACTGCAAGCACTAGATGGTCAAACTAAAACAGTCAGTCAAACCCTTGAGAGATGGTGTGGAGCAGATTCCCTCCCATCCTATTTTTCTGACCTAGATGGAATGTGTAGTGTGAGCAACCCTTGATGCTCTGAGGTTGCGACTTGAGTATGACTGCATTCCTAATGAAAACAGCTTCACTTCTTCTGCAGTGCACATTATTTTATCATCTTATAATTTGTTACTAAATCTATGTGTTATACCTAGAGTCCTGTGTTGGCTCTATGGGATAGAAGACCATGCCCAAATCAGCAAACAAAGTAAAACCAAATTTTGTAGCAGTGAGGAATACATTTCAGTAAATACAATTGCTTTCTACTGCACAAAAAAACAGGAAATAATTACATTTCTTATAGACATTTCTTTATTATATTTTCCCACTTGAATATTTAGAGAATAATTTAAATGTAACGCATACTGACAGCAAGCACAGTATCAAATATTAGGCTTTTTTAATATTTTTCTTTTTTCACCTTTTATTTCTTTAGGAAAAGAATATTTAGATGACCTCAAAGAAACAATTATTATGCTAATCACAGTATGCAGTAACACACACAAGCCCAGACTCAATAGAAAAGAAAGCAACAAAGAAGTGAAAAGTCTTTCTCCTCAAATCATTTTAATTCATTTTTCCACAGCCATATAAATTTAAAGTCTGAAACAACAATAATACAGCTATAGAATCTAGGTTCTCTTTCAAAGCAGCGGTATATAAAACATAGAAAAGCTAAAACCTCAGCACAAGCTTCAAAAAAACAAGGACTGAGAGGAATTTGATGAAGACATGAAATGCACAAAATACAGTACACAAAATACTAGAATGCATAAAATAGAAAGCTGCACATTTTAGGTAGAAAGCATTGTAAAATATATAAAATATGCAAGAAATCAAAACCAAAGAGATTTTTTTCTTAGAGTACCATGAATACACTGGAACTGGTAATTAGCATTTGAAGATGGGAACAAGAAAATAGCAGTTTCCCACTTAAAACTTTATTTCTAGGCTTTAGGATTTCACCTTCTTGACATCCTTCTTTCCAGAGCTCTCAGTAGCTGACTCTGCTTTTCTTTTCTGTGACTAAAATGGAAACAGATTTAATGTTCTGCTCCAATATGCACACTTTTAAATGGCCCAACAATGTTAAATCTAGGATGCAAATGCATTAAAAAATTTTAACATGAATATTCCACTTCAGTGTTACACTCACAGTTAATGTTCTATATAGCCCAACAAACTATATAACCCAATGTAAAATAACTTTTAAAGGTGTTTCTTTTTATGAAAAGACATAAAATATCCATCAAAAATAGTCATCAAGTATCTACTTACACATGGCTTATAAATGTACTCATATCTTAAAGAATTACTTAATATTTAAAGTTTCTGGGGAAATTTTTATTTATAATCTTAAGGTAGATGTCAACACACCATATTCCATATCTTCTATGGTGCACATTTCTTTCCCCTTTTAGCATCTCTGACATCAGGATGTATCTTACAACTGATAACAGATGATACTTGGCATCATATCTCTCAGTAGCACAAAAATTCTGTGTGTCACAACAGAAAGCATCTTAGATTTGATAAAATATGGTCGTCTACTTAACACACTCAAACAGGATGATCTTCTAAAGAACATTTTGAATCATAGATATACACAGCAACCAGACAGGATTAAAATCACATTTTATCCAGCAATTAACTTATTATTAAAAAAAAAAAAAAGCTTTCTTGTCTGCTCAGGGTTCCCATTTGTACATACAGTTCCACAAAGATCAAGCAACTTATTTGATGAACTAAGAACTCCAGGTTTTAATCTCCACACCATCCCAACCCAACTCTAAACTGTCCCTACTCCCACGACGACTTACTCTCAATCCATAGGCTCTCGTTTGCATTATGCTTCGGCTTAGATTTGTGAGGGATTTCTTAATTACTGAGTCTTGTAACAAGGGAGTTCTTAACCACATATTCTTCAAATAAAAAGTAAGTATGTTTGTGTTGTGATTCTTCTTCTAAAACCAATTAGCATTTCATAAAACCCAGTTTGGTAACAGGTATCATTATGTCATTAAACATAGTATAAACATTTGTAAAGATGTAAAAAAAAATGAAATCTACCTAAAAGTTAGGAAAATGCTGAAAATTTTACCATTGGAGTTTTAGTTGCCCGTTTCTTCTTTTCTGCTCGCTCTCTTTCCTCAATTTCCATATTTTCTTTTTCAATCAATGAAATCAAAGTGTTACAACGTCTCTGGAATTCCTAAATAAAATAATAAAGAGATTAATTTCTAAAACTTACTCAATCCTTTAAGATAATTCTTTAACTGTATTATTTATGTAGAAGAGAATTTTCAAAATTTGTAATTTTTCTCTGTGCCTCCACCAAACCACTATTCTTTAGATTATACCATTTGTATAGAGTATTAATAGGAGGAGGGGCTAAGTCTCATTCAATAGATGATGGGTTAAACAAGCTGCTCCATTTTACCATGGGACATTACTCAGCAATAAAAGGGAAGGAACTATTGATACACAAAATCATGGAGTTCAGAGAATTATGCCGAGTGAAAAATACAATCACAAAGGTTATGCCTCATGTGCTTCCACTTATATAGCATGTTTTTGAGGCACAGTGCTACACTGGATTAGTAAGTAATCAGGCTGGCTTTAAATATGCAGCAGTCTTCCTGTCTCAGCCTCCCAAGTTCTAGGATAACTGGCATGTGCCATCCTGCCTAGCTATATGTCACTCTTAAAAGGGCAGAATTAAAGAAGTGGAGAACAGATCAATGGTTTATGGAACTTTCCCGCTCCTGATGCTCATGGTGAACCACTAGGTTCTTAGCCAACAGAAGTTCTTGGACCACACATCATATGGAATTTAAGTTCTGGGAATCAGGGCTGAACTTGCTAATTCAGAGTAAAGACTATCTGAAAAGACTTTTGTGTTAACCTTGCCACTACTATATTTTACTACCAGCAAATCAATGCATTCAAACTATAAACAGATTTTATGAGTGTATGGTGAGCATTAAACAGATGATTCATTAATATGGAAACTAATTTATTATTAACCCTTGACACTTGGCTGTGTTTAAAGGTAAACAATGGATTAATACCAAAGAATAATGCTTGAATATATGATTCCTTTTCTCTGTAAGAAGAAATGCTTGACAAAACCTACAACAGTTAAACACTCAAATCAAAATATATCTTTCTGGCAATTAAGAATAAACTAAAAAAAATAATCAAAGTATAAGAATAGAAACCTCAGCAAACTTTCAAAAAGTTTTTAAGGATTTATTTTTATTTTATGTCTATGAGTGTGTGCATGCATGCATGTTTGTGTACAATATGTATGCCTGGTACCTACAGAGGCCAGAAGAGAGCATCAGATTCCTTGGAACTAGAGTTGTAGGTAGTCATGAACCACCATGTGGGCTCTAAGAATTGAACCCAGTTCCCCTGGAAGAACAGCCAATGTTCTTATCCACTGTCTCATTTCTCCATCTCTGGTGTAAAAATTGTTTTGTTTTGCTTAAGTTTTAAGCACTAAGCAGGTAGTTCAGTGGTAAAGCATTTGTCCAACCCATCTACAACATATATTCATGCATACACACATACAAAAAGCAATTTGTTCTCTGAAACCAAGGCTCAAATAAATAGGAAGTAAAATAAAACAATGCCATTTCTACCATGTTCATGGTGTCCATGTATCCATGCTTTGTGCCTATATAGTTGTAGCCTGTATACTCAGTTGCAGTAAGATGTAAATAAGAACTTTCATCCACTGACATTGAATGGCAATGTTACTTGCTATAAACTGAAATTTATCCCCAAAATTCATCTATTAAAGTCCTAACTCTAACATTAAGGAGATCTGAGATATTCAATGACATCTTCTGACTATGTTTAGAGAGGGTGATTTATGGCAATAATTAAAGTTCAATGAGTCCAAAAAGGTAGGGCACTAACCCTCCCCTCACCTGCACATGTGAAATAGGTGGCCATCTATCCAACAAACTACCCTTGATGCCACCTTAATCTTGGATTCCAGTCTCCAAAAAAAGTATTGCTTGTCCCATAAAGTCTATCATATTATGTTACAGCACTGAGCAGTGAATAATACACTACCTTTCAAGAAAATAAATTGTAAATAACAAAGAAATATCTTTTTAAATTTCAAATCTTCTGTCTTAACCATCCCATACTTAGATACTTAGTATAATAAAGAGATATCTTAAATATTTCAAAAAATTATTTAGAGCACTGAAAGCAGATAAACTAAATTTTTGGTACTTGGTAATAACATATATAGACACCAGAAGTAGCTGAAGGAATGCTAACTAGTAGTTACTACCAGATAGCTCTGAAAGTGAAATCAGTGGTGTTTTTTTCTTTAAAAGATGGGATCTGCCTATTCTGCAGAGGATGCATTTGCTCCAAAGTTCAAAACAGCTTTTACCACAGCCACTCGTACAGCTAAACTAGTACCTTTTATTTTCTTTATACATGTCTATATTTCTGAATTTTCTAAAATAAATATGTAGATATTGAGCTATTTACAAAGTTGTAAATAATGGCAAGTTTTTTTTAAAAAAAAACATGGTTTTTATCTTTCTAAGTAAGATCTAGAAAATTGTCACAGAAAATGTTAAAATTGAATATATTATTAACTATCTAAACATTTTCTACTCTCTCAAGCTATCAAAAAAAACCAGGAAATAAAAGAGAGTCTGGCCATAAAGATATTACAGATTAACAAGTTTGTGTTTTCCAATTAAAAACAATTTTATGAAACACGAGAATGTTCAAGTTTCTTGGGCATCCATAATTACCTAAGGTTAAATAAGCTGATAACAATAACACTGTAATTTTCACTACTTAGCAAAGTAATGGTGATATTTTTAATATGCAGACCAAATATTCTTCATAGTTTCATTCAGTAATATATACACATGCAAATTAAACAACATGTTATTCAATTTATCTATTATAGAAAGGGCTAAGTTGACCCTGATGAGATCTGATCCTTGGTTTCTAGGGAGACTACATAGATTCTTTATATAAAGCTGGTTCTTGAATCATTAAGCTGTACCCTCAAGCTATTATTATTCTCAATAAGTAATAGCTGTCTTCAACTGCAGATATCTTTAGATACATATTCATAGTTCATATGAATGATTCAGGAACAAATACTAATACTTTCCAACAGTCTTATATGTAAGGAGATAGAGTATCTCAAAATGATTCAAAATAGACTACAACAATAAATTCTCACCTTCATTCCTTTGAACCTGTCACTAACTACTCCAAACACAGAAAAACAAACTCTACAGAAAGGTATCAAAGAAAGGACAAGCACTTTTGTTCTCTTCAATTTCTGTTTGTTTCCCCATGTAGCATCCTATTTTTCTAAGGTTAACAGAATGGTTCATGGAGTGTCAAACAACTGCTACAATTCTGTAATCTAATTACCTCTTTCACCAATTACCCACTCTTGATTTAGAAATAAATTTAGAAGAAGGAAAAATAACACAGTGGAGTCAGAAAGAGAGATGCCAAAGCAATTAAGGGCAACATAAGACAATAAAAAATTCCAAATTAAAAAACTGTTTTGCTGTGTTGAAACCTGTGGGAAATGTTTTAAGTATTCTGTGTTCACACAGGTGGGAAATTCAAAGGGGCAAACAAACTTATTCCTGGCAAGCCTTCTCAGAGTTCTTATCATTCTAATGTAGATTGGAAATCTTGAAGGTAAGATTCAATGTCAGCATGCCCCAAATCTATTTCAGCACAAAACATTTTTCTGGTTCTGAAACACTGTTTAGTAGAAGCCAACTTGGCAAATCATACACAAGGTAATAGCAATGGCTAAAGCTAAGTTATATACTGTTCAGAGAAAAAATGAAAGGCTTTCACATAATTTAATTGACAAAAGGACCTCTGTGATTTGAACAGGATGAGTGACACAATTAAATGTGTATTTTGTGCTCAGAAACTCCTTTATACAGATTGTCACTTCATAAAAATTTAGGACTCAAAATTAGAAAAGGGTTAACATTAAATATTATTTAGGTTGATTATGAATTTCCAGTACTAGAGCCTTGCTAATGCATCATGTAGCCTAGCCATCTATGTGTTTTCCTCCAGTGTCAGAGTACTGGCTATCTTCTAAGCCTGGCTATTCCAATTCTGAACGACTTGAACATCTTTCCTTGTACAATACTGATATTTGTTACCTTATGGTATCTAACAACTGGTTCCATATCAAACTTGTATAGTCAAAGAGAACAAGTCAGTCTCCTCCCTCACCTAACAACTTCATGTTTCAAGGCTCCCAAGGCTCAACCAGAATCATCTACAAAACCACAAACACCTCATGTTTAGAATACATATCCTCTCTTATCGATCCTTCAAGTAAAACGTTTCTTGAAAGACTGTGTAACACATAAATCTCTTCGTGATGGCTAATGTTGGCTGTTAAATTGACTGAGTTGAGAAATACACAGATTAGTAAAGCAGAGCCCTTGGTCTGCCTATGAGGGTGTTTCCAGAGATGATTGTACAGGAAAGCCTGCCTCAAATGTGCACACAACTATTCCATAAGCTGGAGGTCCAGATGGAATGACAGTGGGAGAGAGAGAAAATGACCTCCATCTCTGCTTCCTGGCCATAATAAAGGAAGATATTCTGTTCCAACACACACATGCACCTTCCTACCTTGATGGGATGAAACCTCTGAAACCCTGCATATCAATACATCTTTCCTCCCTTGTTTCTCTAATGTATTTGTCATCACAATTAAAAGTAAAATTGAGAAAACTGGTACCACAAAAATATAGTCATACTGTGACTACTTAATGATATGGCTCAGATGCCTTTGGAAATGGCATATTGGAGGAATTTGGAAAAGTTGAAAGTCGGGTAGAAAAAATGTTGTAAGAAGAGATTAATGAATGATTCTTGTGGGAGCCCCAAAGACTAGAATGCCAGTAAATATAAAGAGAATAAAGACTGTGCTCATGAGGTCTCAGATGAGAATGAGGACTCTTAAAACTTAGACTACAAGTCATGTGTTATACCATGGCAAAGACCCTAATATACTTTGTTCTTTCTCTAAAACTTTTAGTAAAAGTTAATTTATGGACTAATTTACTTGTGGAGAAAATTCTAAGGCAGTATAACATTCAGACAATATAATGGCAGCTATTGCTGCCTGTGTTTTGCAAAACTTTCATTGAGAGTTGTGAACAAAAAAAAAGAGAAGAATGGTATCCTGGTGGGTTTTTTGTCAACTTGACATAAACTGAAGTTAACAGGGAAGAGGAACTTCAATTAAGGAAATGCCTTTATCAGATTGCCTATAGGCAAGTCTGTAGAACAGTAATGATTGATGTGAAAATGCCCAGCACACTATATGTGATGCCCAGGGAAGGTAGGATTATATAATAAAGCAGGCTGAGCAACCATGAAGACAAGCCAGTATACAGTGTTGTTCAATGGTCTGTACTTCAATTCCTGCCTGCAGGTTCATGCTTTGAGTTTCTGCATTGGCATCCCTCAATGGCCTGTGAATCAGAATATGTAAGCCTAAGAAATAAACCCTTTCCTGCTCAAGTTGCTTTTGGTCAAGGCATTTTACTACAGTAATAGAAGCTTAAGCAGAATATGTGGCAAACATCTTCAGTTTTGCACATGGTACAGTCATTGTCACATTATGAATCTCTTCCACTGCAGTGTATAACTGAGCATGAACCCATGTTCAAATAAAACCCTAGTTATCAATACTAACCATGGAATTTTATATTATAATTTTCACATGTCAAAATATTGCTCTTTAAATTTCTTTATGAAATTGTAAAAATAATTCTTAGCCTATATGCCATATAAAACAAGAATGGGATGACTGTTAGGGTTAAAAGTTAAAAGTGAATAAATGAGTAAGGGACAAAAAAGTAAAATAAAGGAAAGAACTATACCCCACATATGTATTTCTGCATTTAAAGATGAAATTCTGCAAGGTCAGAATTTTGTTGAACAATTTTCATTATCACAAAATGGGTACATTCTCTCCTTCGTTATTTCATACTTTCCTTATATATTATCCCCCAAAGATGCCCTGCTAAAATCTATCTTTGACTCCCCTACTTCCTATCCACTAACGACCCAAAGCTGGTCCTCACTGCAGCTGTTTCCTTCACTTGGCTGCTAGTTACAACATCTTCTACCACTTCCCCATGCACATATCACTAGTTTTGGAATATACTGGACTTCTTTATCAATTCTGCATAATCCTGCTTCCATAACTGAATATATACCTCTTCTATGAAGCTATTTCCCTGATACATTTGCCATGTGCAAAGTTAACCACTACCTACTCTATTATAGGGTGTTTCAAAATTAAGGCAGAAAGGGAACATTTTAGTCTTTCAAGCACAGGAGAAGAAACAGATTTCAACGAGTTAAAATGTACTTGACTTTATTTACTTACTAGGAATTAGGTTTTATTATGTGTTTTGTTTCAAACAAAATTTGTCTTTGCCATTTCTTTCTGCCCCTACTTCTTCCCCGTATGATCTTCTATTCTTCTGCCCTCCCTAGTGGCTGCTTTCCATTTTCAGGTCATATACTCAAAAAGAACCAGGCAGAACATTTTACTGGTTATTGATGTTACCAGTATATTAATAATCTTTCTTGTATTAAGAATGTAATGTCCTAAAATATCAACATTAGCTGTCAACATGCAGCTAATTACTAATATAAAACAAAGTCATAAGCAACAAAGCATCACTGTGGTTATAGGACAACCAGGAAATTTTCTATTTCCCTCTTGTTCCTCTAGAATATCTAAAAAGAAGCATCTTTTCTAACTAGATTGAATATTTATAAAAATATTCTGTGTGGAACCAGTAGCCTAATTATCATTTACTAACCACCGTGATAACCATATAAAGTGGAAAGCAAGTTCATAAAAAGCTATAGCTAGGAAGTAGTTTTTTTCTCCTACAGTTCTAATGAGAAATGTCATTTTATTACTTTTAAATAAGGCACAATTTCATTAATAATAAAGTTGTGATTTGAAAATAAACTAATAACATGAAAATTTTATTACCCAGTATTCAACAGTATGTGATTCTCTGAGATGCTATCGCCAAAACTCATTTAAACTACTACAAAAGACAGGGTAATTGTAATGACTAACTACTAATACTGAGCTTCAACTGTAATGTTCTTAGGCACCCGCAAAGCAACACACAGCCTCCTGTGCTAGCTAAGGAGAAAAACAATGCTCTTCAGCAGTTCAAAGGAAAGACTGATTTCACTAAAATTAAAAACAAAAGTCATCCTGTAGAGGAAACAATAAGCATTTGATCAATGAATGTTTACTTCTAAAATTTAAATTTTACTTTTTTCTTTAAGTACTTTAAAAGAAACTAAGAAGAATCAAGGCATTGCTGATTAAAGGCTAGATGTTTACCCCATGTGTAAATGAACTGACTAATGTGTTACTGCCTTTAGAACTCTCAGATTCTTCTCAATTTGCTGTCACATCAGTCACTAATGTATCATATCAGTCACTAACAAATGAACAGAGATGACAGTAAAATTAATAAGCTAAATGTTGATAAGGGAACAGGTCAACATCATATAAGAGATACTATACATAAATACAATATATTATCATTTTTTCTCATAGTCATTTCATAAAGAGCCTTTTATTTGGGATAGATTTTGAATGACCGAACACTAGGCCCTATTCTAAGATACCCCAGCACCAGGAAGAAAATGGTAAGGCAATTCATATGCTCTGTGCTTAAAAAGCCAAGTTTAGCATATGCTTCCTACTTGTTTATGAAGTTCAATAGAGACTGATTACTTAAAGACCACACAATTTCTCCAAGAAAAATTCACAATCTTTTTAGCACAGAGAGATGGAACTGAATCTTATTTTCTCTTTTGTACAGCCAGCAGTTTTAAATGGAGAAGAGCCTCAAAATCTTCAACCTTTAGCTGAAGCCTTTCAAAGTGAGGCATATTTAAAAGTGGAGATTCATTCCTTTAAGCACTTTGTGAATGTTACTTAAGTCAGATGTCATGAATTCAGTTCTATGAGATTTGCACATAAAATATAACCATTAAGGTTTTTACATTTTTTTTCTAAGAAAGATTTTACACCATTTGTTGATGTGTCTGGGAAAGAAGAATCTTTTAGTAAGCCGAGTTCAATCATTAGAAAAATTTTAATTTAAACACAGCTACAGCCAGAAAAATGAATCAAATTCCACCTTCTATTTCAAAGATAGGATTTTTCAATGAAACCAATGCTTTTTTATTACAGAAATCACAGCTGCTTCTCTGGAGAGGATAGTTTCTCTCCCTAGACTATGAAAATGATTCACTAAAAAGGAAGTTATTTTAGAAACAAAGGAAGGAAGATGATCTAGAAATATTAATAATCTACTTCTATAGCCCCATAGTTATTGATATCAACATAATCTAAAAGATGATATAATATATACATGCTATATATAAATCACATATAACTCACACTCCAATTCAAGAAATGTAAGTAAAATTTATCCACCAGTTAGAAGGAAAATAAAATTTTAGCATAATAGACAACTTTACCTAAAAACCCTGTAAATTAGCATTATGAATTACCATATTAAAGTATAAAATAAATGACTACATTTTTAAAATAAATTAAATTTATATTTAATAAATATAATTTTTTTATATTTATTCTGTAAAAATTATAAATTTTACTCTCTAAATGGTAATGAAAGATAAGGCATCGCCAAACTTAATATACAAAATACAGGTTCCAATTTGTGATTACTTATGTGGTTAATATATGCCTTTTGACAAATATGCTCTGAAGGTTTAAATATCCAGAGAAAGAAAGAGCATGAAGGTAAATGTTTCTAAAAAAATAAGTAAGATGGAGGAAAACTAAGAATCTTTACAAGGGAGTTTAGAGACATCTAGTGGTCGTTAATATACTGAACCTTTTTCCTTAGTAACTGGGTAAGAAAGCTATAGAGTTCTGCAATCATCTTATTGCAAAGCTTAAGCCTTTTCTTGCACTTTGAATCTCTTCCATTCTACTGCATTAGTCTAATAACTGCAGAAACTAGACCCAACATCAAGCTCACAACCTTTTAAAAATTAGTAAAATATCACTGAAATATCACAGAATTCAATAAATGTTTCCATCACATAAAAGGGCACATGTGTTCAAAAATGTGATTTCCAGGAAAATGCAATTAAGCGTTTTTCTTTTACAACTATTGGTGCTGCTCTAAATTATACCTTTATATACGTAAAAACTCAAGTGGCTAGAAATCTAAATGTGTGGCTTTGAAAGGAGTTGTCTATTAAATATAGTCGTAGACACCCTGAGTGAAATGCAAACCACTGAGGACAGTTGAACTAAAATCTCATTTCCAAAAGGAAATAAAAATAACAAGCCTACATTGGTCTTCAATAATCTACCTCAATGATCTGTCAAACAACTGTTCTGTCCCTACATCTAACTGTGAATTAATCTTTTTATACACTGTGAAAAAGTGTCACACTGATCAGTCTAATAAAAAGCTAAACAGCCAATCACTGGGCAAGATTTTTTAGCAGAGAGGATGCTGGGAAGAAGGGCAGAAAATGCAGGATGGAAAGTATGTAGATGATGTAAATGAGCCTCAGGCAGCACATAGTATAATAGAAATGGGTTAATTTAAGTTATAAAAGCTAATAGTATAATAGAAATAAGTTAATTTAAGTTATAAAAGCTAGCTAAAAACAAGCCTAACTATCAGCCTAGCATTCATAATAAGACTTCATGTCATGATCTGGGAGCTGGATGGCAGGACAATCTCAAAACTCACCTGGTTAGTTACAAAGGGAAAGTGTACCATAAAGTGGTAAGCCCTGGGAATCATAGCAGAAACCAAGTGACCAAACTTAGGATCACAAATAGTGTTAACAATTGGAAAAACTGAGTGAAGGAGAAGAAATGGGTATTTTAACTGAATGTACCAGGCTTTGCTGACTCCCCATGGAAGGCCTTTTGACCTTTTGGAGGAGTGAATAGGGGTAGTTGGGGAGGGGGTGAGGTGAAATGGGAGGAGGGATGAAAGGAGGATCTATGGGTGGTATGTAAAATGAATTTAAAAATTTCTTTTAAAAAAACCAAAGACATACCATGGCAGTTCTAGATTTGATAAACCAATCAAATCTAAACTGGGGAGCATTCCGTACACACTGTCTTAATTCTTCATACACATTTTCTCTGTCAAAGCCCATTTTGTGTAACATACAGATCAAGAATCTGTCTTCTTCTTCAGTATAGTTCTTTCCTTTACTGGTTCCATACTGAATACGCAACTGATGAAATGGAGCCTTGTATCTTGCAATCTGTAAATTTCAACAAAATGACACTTTTGAATTGAATGTGCAATAACAAATTGAAGCTAATTAGTAAAGCAAATAAAATAATCTACTAATAAACTCGTATAGTACTTTGGCATCCAGTGCTTTCTTAATGCTGATCCTTCGCTGAATTCTTGCTTCTCCACGTTCAATTTGAGCCATAATTTTCTCAATGTCCTGTAATTCATTGCAGCGTTCCCAAAACACAGCTGAAAAAGAAAGTTATTACTTTAAATTACTATCATTTAAGCAAATGAATCCAAGGAATTATAGGATGAAGAATTAACAGGCAAATATAGTGTCATCTGTGTGTATATAGTATGATCAACTGTTAAATGTTCTTAAGTTATCATTTTACCCAAATGTGATTTAAAAGAAATCAAAAGCATAAAGTGAAACAGAAGTGGGAAGTATATAAAGGCACATATAGCTTTCTAGTAAACAACACTGAAAATAAACACATTACCAGATCATTCACCTTTTTCTTATGTAGTGGCAATTTCTACAGAAATTGTTGGTTATGTCTGGAATCATTCACTAATCTTATACTTCCAGTCACCTATAGTTTCTTTAAAGATGAAGGATTTTAACTGGATACATACAGAAGAATATTTAAATCACCAATCCACTCAATCAAATTTTACAGATGAGCCAAATAATCTTCTCCATTAATAAGTCACATCTTATGACTTCAGTGAAAAGCCTTCTAATGACATTATCTACCTTCTTAAATTCTTCATTTTTAAAGCATAGCAAGAAAGGTGTGCTAGCACTTTATGGTTTGTATAAGCACTTATGTTTATTTATGAATTCTCCCACTTATTCAACACACACATATTCATGGACACAACTTCTTCTGTTAAGATCCAGTATACTCCTGAACATCCAATTGTGTACAATTCTTCTCCTACTAATCAAATAAACAC
The DNA here is from genome assembly GCA_004025045.1 of Sigmodon hispidus. Lineage (NCBI taxonomy): Eukaryota > Metazoa > Chordata > Mammalia > Rodentia > Cricetidae > Sigmodon > Sigmodon hispidus. Next base: position 46,873 of record PVIH01007063.1, read on the forward strand.
ACTCAAACCTTCCCACCCTCTGGCATGACCTCCAATCTGAAGAACAATTAGTTAGCCCTGCCACCTCCCTGTATTTTGAATAAAACTCTTCAGAAAGGCTGACAGTATATGTAGAGCCAGGGTAAGGCACTTGCCTGAACTTATAAGCCATAAACTTGCTGTATAGAGCTTCAGAAAACAAGAAAGACAATTCTTCAGGAAACTTCACTGTGTCAGTCTTTGACACTCATTTCATGGTACTTGGTTTAGTGACAAATTTAAGGGGACATCTGACAAAAAGTTTTTTTGTCATTGTAATTTGTGCTTTCATGATGTGGAGAATCAGACCTAGGACCACTAAAACTAAAACCCCAGCTCAGTGGATTTTTTTTCTTTCTTTTGTCTTCCTTTTTCTCTTTCTTTCTCTTTCCTCCTTTCTTAATTTCAGTGTAGTGAGTGGAACCTAGGGCTGTAGCCATGCTACCTTAGTCTTTATATTTTTGAGACATATTCTCACTATACCCAGGCTGGCCTCAAACATGCCATACAGACTAGGTTGCCCTTAAACTCATCATCCTACTCCCTCAGACTCTGAATCCTGGGATTGCAGGCATACATCACCATGCCAGCCTACCTAATCTTTTAGAAACATTATTATAACTTGAAACTAGCCCCAAACCAATGCTATGTCCCTCTGTGCATGGCCTTTACATTCTTTTCATTCAACATTCATGAAAATATACATCTCTCATCTACTGTACCCCAAATGCCCTCAAGCTATGTTTTCAACCCTAAAACAAATAGTAGTGCTGTGCTAGTGTTCAAAGAAGAGGAAGTTCATGAATCAAATATCATATGAAATGAAGTCCAGACACAATTAACTTAGAAATCCCATTTTAGATTTCCAGAAGAAAAAAACAGAGTAGGTGTTCTCAAATTACAGATGATTTTCTTCCAGCACTAACTAGTACTATAAATTAAAAGCTATATCTAGTATGCTTAAACTTGGATCTATTTATGAGTTTTGTAATTTTTTTCTAATAAAAACAAATTTTCAGTAGTTATCTCAAATAACTGGGAAGTGGGGGTGGCAAAGAAACCATACAATTACTTTTTTTTCTTTGTGGAAAATGCTCTCAATTCTAAATACTTGATATTCAGACTAAATTTGAAAGTTCAGCCTATTTGAAATTTAACCACACATGGAAAACAGCTATATTAACCAATTTTAATAAAATTTCTTTTGAGAAGTCTGAGTTTAGATATGCTCTGACAAAGGAATTAATATTAACGCCACATGATTCTGAACAGCCATTCTGATTCTGATTGAGGCTAAAGACACAGCTGAGTAGGAGAGGAAAATGATTCAAGGACCAGTGAACAGATTTAGCCAAGAAATCTTTTTAGATCTATTCTAAATTGCCTTAAGTTAATAGGGCCTGCCACTACCTGATTGAATTCCTTGAGGGCAGTTGAGTCTCTAAATGGGTCTGATAAGAGCTCTTTACTTCAAGGATGACCTACAATAACTATTTCAAATCTCTAAACCAGAAGCCCCAGGACTAGACCTTAAAATGAACAAAGCTAAGAAGTGAGAGAATAAAAAGCTCATGCAGCGCTTTCCTCAGCATCCTTAGTTGTCTCCCAGAGACAGCAGTGTACAAATGCAGTCATAGCTTATATCTTTACTTACATCTCATTCACAAAAGTAACATCTCTGAACAAAGACACAACTAAATTCATGACAAAGAAACAGGGGCTGAAAAGAGTCAGTGGTTTAGGGCATTTGTTCCTCTTCCAGAGGACCCAAGGTTAGTTTCCAGCAACCACATCAGGCAGCTCACAAATAGGGCATTTGTTCCTCTTCCAGAGGACCCAAGGTTAGTTTCCAGCAACCACATCAGGCAGCTCACAAACACTTGTAACTCCAGTTTCAGGACATGTGATGCATTCTTCTGTCCTCCATAGGCACATGCACATATACAGCATATATCCACATGAACATACACACATCTGTGCTCTAGATTGTTTTTAAGCTTTTTATGGCTTTATGTGGGTCTATTTTACCCACATTGGGCACCATTTGTTGTAAGAGATTTCTGGCCCGAAATTTCTGGCCTAGCCTCAAGGTTCAGATCCACAGTCTCACAGAAACACACGCAGCCCCACTGCCACTTTACCCCAAAAAAACACACAAAAGCTTATATTCATTTCATGCTGATTGGCCTAGGGTTTGATAACTAGGCCATAGAGCTTGCCAACTCTTTACTCTTAAACTAACCCATGATTCTTATCCTGTCCAGCCATGCAGCTCAGTACCTTTTCTTAGCAGCACTTCTACTTCTTTTCTTTCCGCTGTGTCTCCTGGCATCTCTTAGTGTCTCTCCCCTGCTCTGAGATGTTCCCAGAGTCTTCTTAGTCTAGTAGCCCTGCCTACAGTTCCTGTCTGCTTTGGCCAATCAACTTTTTATTAAACCAGTAGGAGGGACAAATATTTACAACATACCAACATATTCCCACTACAGAGAGACACATACATACACACACACAAAGATAAATCTTTTTTCAAACAAATGTGTACACTTAAAATAAAGTACCATGTTTGAAATGATATACAAACCTGAATACTCCATGACCTCCTCAGGTGATTTGCCCTCCACCTCTCGAGCTATATTATCAATGTCATCTCTCCCATACTTCTCATTTGCTTTAATAAACTGGTTAAAATCTCGCTTAGTCCAGTTTGTGAAACCCTATGGATAAAAAGTCAAACATCCATCAAATTAATAAATCAGTTATTGTCCTACTTATATTTGTACAATGCTGCAACCAAAACAGTTTAAACACTTAACATGTGACCCTTTATAAAGTTCATTTTTTAAATGTGGAACCAAAAGCTCAGTTTGAGTAGAGAAATAACTGCTTTTCTCTTTTAAAGAATATGAGCTTCTCAAGTACTTTAAGTTGATTAAAACTCAAGACATTGCATAGCCTTACTTCAATGTTTTTCAGATACCTACAACATTAAAATACAATTACAAAATAAATTCCAATGTAAATACTTTAAGTTCTAATTTCTGTTCAAAATTGAATTCACAAGGGGTATCAAGATGGAACAATAGTTGAAAGTGCTTACCAAAGAAGCCTGATAACCTGAGTTATCCCTGTACCCCCCTGTAGAAGCAACGAACTGATTCGAAAACGTTGTCCTATGACCTCTACATACATACAACATGCATATGCCTCTCCTAACAATAATGAAGTTACTATTAAAGATTATTCATAAATATAATTTATGCATGATATAACTAATAAATATTTCTTTAAGCAGAACATTATTCAGGCATCTAACCATTTTTACTAAAATATGCAACAAGCATGTTTTAAGTCATTTCACAATTATTATTCCATCAATGGTAATATATCTCAGTTGACAGAGACCTTGCCTAGCATGAGAAAGCCCTGAGTTCAATAAACACATAAACAGCACATAAATCAGACATGGTAGCATATGCCTTTAATTTCAACACTTGGGAGATTAAGGCAGGAAGATCAGAAGTTCAAGGTCATCCTCTGAGCTACAGAGTGAATTCAAGAACATCATGGGAAACAAGAAGCACTAAAAAGATTAGGCATTAAATTTGTAGCATCAGAAAAAGATGGCTTAAATTCAACACTTAGGGACAAAAACTTGATTATGCTTCTAATTATAAACTCAGTTATCTTGATCGAGATTACATATTCACATTATACTATATATTCAGAATGTATTATAAGCAATGTAGTATTCAAAGGGCACAACTTTATTTTTGTGTTCAGGAAATAAGTTTTGAAATTAAAATAAAAGCAAACATGAATATTTAAATGTTTTATTCTGTGGTATTTTATAAAACTCTGCCAACTGCATTTATACTTTCTAGCTAAACTTAACGACTTCCAGGCATTTGTTCAAAAACTTATGAAAGTATCTTGTCAAAATCCATTCATTAAAATTATGTGCTATTAAAAGGAAATGGAGAAAGGCCTGTATCAAGATATAAGTATAAATCTCTTATTTTACTTTTACTAACACATATATTCCTGGGACACAGAATGATACTATAAAGCAATTGTACAACTGGCATATTACATCACCTCAAGCAGTAATACTTCCTGTGTTAAGGAAACATTCCAAACTATCAGTTAACAATTATACTGGAGAATTGCCTACTACTGTACCATGCACATTGTTCTAAAAAGTGTTAATAAATTTAGTTGTCTAAGGTAGTGTCATAACTTCACATGTTGTTTATTTTGCCAAACTCAATTTAGAAGTATAATACAAAATGTATTAAAGCAACAATGACTTGAAAGCTTGAAGGTGCAAAACTTCCTGATTTAATGTTAGCTTTCAGTCACACAGTGATCACATTAAAATGCTTCAGGCATTTCTCATCATTGTATTCAAGTTCTTTCCTGAGAACTCTAACTTCTTTCACAAGAATTTTTTTTATAAACAAAATAATTAGTATCATACAGTTTCAGGGATCAATTCAATCAAAGAAATTAATTTCCAGGTATATGTTGGAAATTGTTACTAATCAAAATTCAAATGTGGACTCACTGGTCTTATTATAGTTGGTAAAAATGTGTCTTAATTTTAATAACTGACACTTTTATTTTCCATGTGTCTGTTTCCCCAGTGTTTCCAAAAGAGCATGTTCTACAAAGGGAATTTTCAAAATGTATGTTTATGGTATGTCAGATCAGGACAACTGAACCTATACAGTAAAAGCAGGTATCATTTATACTTTTTTCCATTTGTTGACTAGAAGTAGTTCAGCCACTTAAAATAGTTTACTTGTGTGAGAAGTTTATCCTTCTCTTCAGTCTCTTGTGGTGTAAGAGGTTCAGCTCCGTCGATTTTTTTTTGTTCTTCTCTTTGAGCTATAGCTGGATTAGGGATCTCAGGATTCCTTGGAACCTAGGATCAAGAGAGAAATGATGAATAACTAATGAGAAAATAATAATCAGGAAGAGTGTACATACACACCAATCTGGAGAGTCATTTTAACAGTAAACAGTAGAACAGAAACAGATGACACACGGTCCTTTTGATATTTCTACCAGTATGGTACTGCCCTAATAAAACCCATTCCTATACTGCATGGTATAATATTTTAGGATTACAATCCATTGGTAAATGAATGTCACATTATATTCTATCTCATTATGCTATAGAACAAAATAAAACTTTATAATATGGTATTATGCAGAATAAACACACGGTTTGGCATTTAAAGAGTCTAAAGCCTGCTAGTAGTATATAGCAGGGTAGGCAACACTGCACCTAATTACAATATCCCATGTTCTTATTATCGTAATTGATAATATTGAAAACAATAGAGCGCTTTTATTCCCTGCTAAAGATTGTAAAGAAGGAGCATTTGGCATAAAATGGGTAATCTAAAGACAGTGGCAAGATAAAGAAAAATACAAAGCAAGAGAGAATTTAAAAAGTGTATGGTAGAGCACACAACCAGCTATGATGGAATCATCATTCATGGGCAAAAACTTGTACATTGGCAGTTACCAGCAGAGATAACAATGGTGCTCTTTAAACTATATAACTGTAAGATCAGATCTCTGAGGAAGGCAGTAGTCATGTGCATCATGAAACAGTAGCTCGGAAGGCCTCAGTGCATCATGGTGTGCACATAATCCACTGTCATTCAGTAGCACTGAACAGCATTCTTTGTATGGAAGGACACATCTGGTTTGCAGCCATTACAAACATCTGGAGCCACGACACAACTCAATGATTTAAGAGAACAGGTACAGAACATGTGTAGTACATTTCATAGCATTCCTTTAAACATGAAAATGAAAGCCTTGGTAGTAAGTCTTCCATTCTTTGGAATGCATGCATAATATAAATGACTCTTTTCCTAGAAATGTCAAATAGACATACCACAGTAAAATTAAAACATTTATTAGCGGATATTTTTCTCATTGTCATACCTATTTTATAGCATTGAAAACTGTATCATAGCCAGGCAAGGCGGTGCACACCATTAATCCCAGTACTTGGGAAGCAGAGGCAAGTGGATCTCTGTGAGTTCAAGTCCAATCTGATCTACAAAAAGAGTTCCAGGAAACTAGAGATGTTACATACCCTAACCCTTTCTCTTCACGGAAAAAAAAAAATACTTGTATTGTTATAACTTAAAGGTGAGTATTTTAAAAGTGTTACATCCAATAGTTCTTCAGATAAAAACTTAGCAAATATAGAAAAAAAGAAATGTTGTATATTAAAAATCAGAATCATTTGTAACCATCGGTATCAGATAACCAAATCAGAATGTATTGAGTGAGTGGCTATTATATTCATAGTGCTAAAATAAGTATAGACTGGGTTACTGGACACAGTCCTTGTACACAAGAAATTCCCAAAGCAATTCCATGACTTTGACCTTTATCTTAAGCATTGTAGTTTCACCAGATGTGATAACACACAACTGTAATCTTAGCACTAAGAGATCAAATTAGGACACCTGCAAGTTGGAAGCCAACATGGTCTACATTTTAAATTCAAGGAGAGCTGGTTTACATGACAAGAGTTACCTCATAAAAAAAGAAAGGAAAGAACAGTGCTTGACTTCTGCATTGATGGTCTCTGTCAGGGGTGTGGGTGAGGAAGGACTTGTTTTCTTTAAGGGTCTGGCCACAGAGAGTTTAATTATGCTCCAGTAAGTAAATGAGCAGCTTGAATGGGTGTTTTTTTTACATGGGGAGATCATAAGAGTGGACATGATTCTGAGCGGTCTGATATCTGAGTTTGATGGGGTGCATGATGTAAAAATCACCAAATAATAAAAATATTTTTAAAAATCTAACTTAAAAAGTTTAAAGGAAAGGAAAAACTGGGGTAGTACACATCTTCCTGTCTTCCCAGCTGGGAGGCTGAAGCAGGAGTATGGCTCACAAGTAAGACAGACAGACGGGAAAGAGACAGAGAAACAGTGGCAGGGAAAGAGGCAGTAGAAGAAAGGGAAGCAGTGACAGGAAGGGAAGAAGAGAGAAGAGTAGAAAGGAGAAGTAAAGGGAGGAAGGAAAGGAAAGGTCTGAACAGTGATCAAAACCATAAAGTTCTGAGGAGATGGGAGGCAATGTTTTCTAAAATGGAGCATAGGCAAAGGCATGAGGGCAGAAGTGCACTGGGATACATAGGAGTTAGGCGTGGGGTATGCTCAGTGCTGGGACACTTACCTAGTATGTGTGAAGGCCTGAGTTCTGTCACAAGCACTGGAAAAAAATGTTAGGACTAATATTGAGAAAATGACCAAAAATCAAAAACAGGGAGACAGATTCAGAGGGCCCCAAATGCCACAGGAGACTTTTGATCAAGGAAATAAAATATCAAAGTGCAGTGTTTTCACTGTAATGCTCCTAGTAGATGGAGTAAAGAGTAAAGCTATGAGAGGCAGAGAACTTTCTGAGCCATTGTAACTTGGGAATGCAGTATGGTGACAAAAGAAATGGATAAAGTATAAAAAAAATGAATTGTAGGGACTGGTGAGATGGCAGTCTCATTCCAAATGGCCTGACACATGAAGGAACTGGCCAAAAGGCCTGGCTTCAAACTGAGTTCAATCCCTGTAACTCACACAGGGAAAGAAAGAACTCACTCCAACAAGTTGTCCTCCGACCTCCATAGGAACTCAGGAGTTCTCTCTCTTTCTCTCCCTCTCTCTCTTTCTCTCCCTCTCTCTCTTCCTCTCCTTCTCTCTCTCTTCTCTCTTGCTTTCTCTTTCTCTCTTCTCTTTTTCCTCTGTCTCTCTCAATACATAAATTAATAAATGAAAAAGGAGCTAGAGTCCATGAGGTAGTGAAAAAACTTTTATTGCTTACAAGTTCAGCAAGATTTCATAGAGCTATGGATTGCAAAATTAAACTTGGCAGCACAAAAAATGAGAGTAGTCACCTGCAATCGGCTCCCCGCAGGTTAACAGGCAGCCCAGAATGACACATTACCAAAGCTCACAAAGTGCATGCAACTTTGTCCATTTGTCAAATGTTTATATTTGTCCCTAAAGAAATCTTTTGGGAGATAGATAGATACTGGAATGCTCTAAAGTTTTCTTCAGCTCCAAATATGGCAAAACTCCTGCTCTCAAGCTCTGAGATCAACTGCACCTTCCAGGCAACCTGGACTTTTTTATTCTGCAGTTAAAAATTTCAACTGTCACCTCTTCCAATGATAAGACTTTGGTGAACAAGTAAGTATATTAAATATCAACTCTTTTAATTTTAGAGAGTAATAAAACTTCTGAAGATGTCTCATTTACAGCAAGGCCAAAGCTTAAGGAAGAATTGACACTGCCAGCCACAAAGTGATTACAGAAAAGCAAACAAATGTTTCTCCTAGCCTCAAGTGAAACAAAGTCTTTTAACTATAAATCCTTCTAGCTACACTAATGCTGTGGCCTTGATGTACTTAATATGGAAGGAGGGACAAATAGAAAATAAAAATGCTAATAGTTAATAGTAAGCAGGCTCTCACAAACATGTGTTACCAACTGTTCCAGAACTAGTGAGCCCATACTAGGTGTGCTCGTGCACACCTTTAATCCCAGGACTCAAGGCAAATACAGACAGATCTCTGTGAGTTTGAGGCTAATCTAATTTACATAGACAGTTCTAGGCTAGCTAGCTATGCTTAGTATGACCCCATTTCAAAACAAAACATATACAAACTAGTGAGCCACTTACTACCCTTCTCCTCAATCACTGTAGGCTAACACTTAGGGGACTCAAAATAGAAAAATCATCTCTACTACTATACTGTGCCCAGCTATGGACAATAACTATTTCCTCTTAGCCCATTTTCTAACCTGTAGTGATGTGCCATTTGTGGCCAAGGGGAGCTATGAATGTAGCCTAATAAAAAAAAAAATCTTATTTGAAACAGATTCTTTGTTATTTTTTATAGCTCAATTGTATGGGTCTTGAGAGTGAACTTTGTAGATGACAGAGTCATGTTGCAATGTTCAAACATTGGATACCTTTGAATGATTATTAATTTAAACAGAAAAAGAGAAAGGAGTTCCATTTTTGACAACATGTGTGAAGAAAATATCAGATAACTCGACTATATCAGCTTTTTATGTAAAAATAATTTATTGCTTCATTCATCTTATAGCTTTAATGGCTTTTATAGAAGCATAGAATAAAAATCAAAACTCAATAATTACTTTTAATTTATTTTGTGTGTGCTCATGGGAGGGCGAGTACACACCATGACATGGATGTGGGTGTCAGGGAACAACCTCAGAAAGTCTGTTCTCTCCTTCCACCATGTGAGTTTCAGACTCAGGTCATCAGGCTTGGCTGCAAATGCTGGCTGAGCCATCTGTTCAGTTCAAAATCCTAGGTATTTCTTGAGAAAATACCCTGTGTAACGTTATCCTTCAAGGTCTGCAGATGATTAACACGCCATGCTGATCTGTCTGTACTCTGAACTCACACATGAGACCCTTCCAAATAGATAATCGACCTTAGCTCAGACCCATAGCTCTTAGGAAAGAATGGAAGAAACAAAGTTCAGAAAAACTCAGCATCCAGAATGTGGTATTTGTCTTCTAAATCCTCAGCTCAGAATTCCTAATGAGACAATCAGAAAAATCTCTAGATAGTGTAGTGGCAATCCTTCAGTGGAGCTGTATGAGCACAAAGCTAGAAAGAGAGAAGCAGGGAAATAGCTCTCCTGCCATTACCAACACCATGTCTGCCCCAGCTGTATTCCACAAGGTCACCACTAGCTCTCATTTTCATATTTTAACAGTTTTCTTGGAGGTTTTACTAATAAATGCACTGCACCCAGTTTCACATCCAGGATAATAATTTGAAAGTGTAAATCAGGGGCCAATGATACGGCTTAGCATGTAAAAGTGCTTGCCACAGAAGTCTGACAATGTAAGTTCAGTTCTTGGATCACAAACAGTGAAAGGAAAACACCAACCCTAGAAACCTATGCTCTGACTTCTTCCTGTGTGCACAAGCATACGGAGGAACACATACACACACAAATTTAAATAATTCTGCAAATTTTAAGTCTGATCATCTGCCACTTATAGGTCCTACAACTCTAAGAAAAGTAAACTATGCCTTAGTTCTTCATTTGTAAAATAAAGATGTAGTTTCTATAATGAGGATGAGAAGCTAACATGTATACACAATTTGGAACACCATGAAACACATAAAAAGCTTAGATCAGTATCATTTTTAACACCCACTCACATCCCTGCTTTAAAGGCATCTGAGTGGGTTCCTTTACTCCAAAGCTAAATTTCAGCCTCTTTGTGACTGATACACATCTCCACAGGATCACACTCCACTTCTGGGAAAGTGCCGCCTCTTTCCCACTTCAAGGATCTGCGTGACACAGAAAATATGGTGGCTCAATCTAAATATACAGGCTCAATCCTATCATCTTCCAGATTTCATCTTAAGTGACACTTCCTTAGGAAGCACTGCCTTTTCATCTTCTAGACTACCTTGTCTACAAATTATACTTTCTGTCAGCACCCTTTGTGAGCACAAATCATACCACTGCATTGTGGCTACTGTTTAATGTATGTCTCTGGCATTATAATCTAAATTATCAGTGTTGTCATTTTCTTTGTTTTATTTATTAATTTATTATTATTATTATAATTATCATTATCATTACTACTACTACTACTACTATACAATGATTTTACCACTTGAGTACATAGATGAGCTCATGCAACTAGGGTAGAAGCTGTGAATTAATTATATGTCTAATGGATAGAGGCGGTCTTGTGCATACCATGTTAATGAGTGAATTTTGTCTACCAGAATCAGGTGGAACTTAGTGTCTTATGCTCTCAGTTTGCCTCAAGATGCCCACAAACAGCAACTATTTCCTTAGTTAAATAGCAATGATCTTAAGGAAGATTGACAGTAAGTCCTTCAAACTTGAGGATTCCCATGATTTTATTACCCATTACAACAGGTACTAGTGACACCATGTGAGCCTCTGAAGATCATTCTGAGTAGAAGGAGAAAAGCCCTTCTGTCAATTTGTAAATGTGCTGCTTCACGTGAGCAGATGTCAACTTCATTCAGTAGGCAAACCACAGCACAGTGACAGTTAACAGGAACAGGTCTTTTCCAGGAGCATGTCTGTTTCCCACCATGGAAGCAGTCCAGAAGCCAAGGTTTTTTTTATTGTTATCTCCCAAGTGCCTATCACAGCACCTACCACAAAGCAGTGATCAGTGAACAGGTATTAAGTGGAGTCAGTTCCCCTTTCACTCATCCTCTTTTTCTAGAACTGTCTGAAAGGTAGGGGAAATTAAATAGCAAAATGCAAGAATGCAAACTCAATAGCATCCTTCACCTCCTACTCAGGCTTTTACTCTCTTCTTACATCTCCTCCCTCTTCTTTTCTTTTACCCTTTGCTGCTGTTCATTCATTACCCTGCCTCACAAGGTTTCTTTCCTCCTCCATGTTCTTCCAGCTGGCCACCACCCAAACAATCATTCTGAGGTCTCCCTCCTAACCACAAACTGCCTGTAATAAAAGGCACTGTTTACATTCTGACTGAATTTGTGGCCCAAATGTAGTGGGTACTGGAATTCTCACAGGGAACAAAATCACACTATCTCCAAAGAAGGAAAATAAACAGTTTAATCACCAGAGATGATTTTTTATTGCTGCTACTTGACTACCACTTGGCCTACCTCCCAAATGACATGTCACACCACTAATAAACACAGTCCTTATTTAGTACTGCAGGAACAAACAAGGTTATATCACATGCAGAAATAGCTGAGAAAGTCTGGATAGAAAGAACACAGTATTTAAAGTCTAATAAGTGGGTTTGAAACAGCAAAGCAACCTTATTATCTATGTGACCTTGTACAAAGTAACTGAACCTTGTTGGACTCCAATTCTCCTACCAATTACAAGGAGGCAATCAAACCTATATAATGAGGTTGTTAGGATCAAATGAAATATATGTTAAAGCATTGTATAAATTATAAAATATTCTATTTCATTTAGTACTCAAGATCTAGTATTTTATTTAATTCTTCTTTCAAGTCTTACTGATAACAGTCAATAAAAGAAGCTGAAAATAATGTTCTATGACCAAGAATGACTATAAACCTCAATGAAGAGCTATATATCTGTTTATCCCAGGACAATAACTATTTAATAACTATCTAATAGCTTTCATTTTGCATTTTTGTTTCTATATTGTGTTCACTTTCCTTAAAAATGGTTTTAGGCATAATCTGAACAGCCAAACATGGTTATGTTATTCTGCTACACTTTCTTAACAATGATGCTTTCTGGTCTTGATAGTTTAATTATGTCCAAATCTTACCACATTTATCTAACAATATTTTAACTAGCCCATGTACATTCTGAAATAAAAATTTATTATCACAAATACATAGATTTTTTTCTAGATACATTCTAGCTACTAATCAAAATAACTGATCAAAGGTCAACTCTAAAAAAGGTGCAATAAAATAAATTTTGAAATGTAACTGTCAATTCATAAAACAGAAAATTTTGTAAGATTACAATTCTGCTGATACTTCTCAACTTTCTTGATGTTAGTGATTGATTCTTAAAACTTTAGTCAACTACCTCCATTGACTAGGAAGTCAATTTCCACATACAGAAATAATTTTGTATTCTTAATCTCTTAATAATATAGATGTAGTATTACAACCACTAAATTTTAATTATTAAATATGTATGCAAAAAAAAATTCTAAATCCAAAAGATCATTTTGTCTTAATAATATAGATGTAGTATTACAACCACTAAATTTTAATTATTAAATATGTATGCAAAAAAGAATTCTAAATCCAAAAGATCATTTTATTCAAAAACTATATGACTATTTATCATATGCATTGTTATCTTTAACATCTAAGTAACCATTAAACGCCAACAGGGCTTTTATTAATCTATGAACAATAAAAACAAAATACCATTTTATGTTCTACTAAGTAAATTACTTAAAAACCATATCATATATCAAAATTCATTTCTAATCACATACTTGTTTCTTCTCCATATTCTTTGACAATCCAAACACTAAAGCTATTGAAATAATTACGAATGCTACTGCTTTAAAATATTGGAGACCAATTGTTTTCATTGGTAACACTTTTGAGTGATTCAATAGTTTAATTCAATTGCTAGTTTAAAACACTGTTTTAGGCTCATATTCTTTAATACTAGAGTTCATAGTCTATTTTAACTAGTGCTTACTATATTGTTATATTTTAGGAACTATGATTTGGTGATAATATAAGAAAATTGGAATAGCAAATCATGCTATAAAAGAATTCTAAACAGCACATACAATATTATTGAGATAAGAAGAGGAGGTGATTCAGTATTTGAGAGAACTTACTGCTATTTCAGAGGATCCAGGTTCAATCCCTAACACCAACAGTATGGCTCACAACCACCTGTAACTTTAGTTCCAAGAGATCTAACACTTTCTTCTGGCTTCTGAGGACACCAGGCAATCACATGGAATACAGACATACATGCAGTAAAAATACCTATACACATAAAATAGAACTATTTTTAAAAGATTATATAATACTAATTTGAAAAATTACCTTATAACCTATAGTCTTCCGATAATAAAGAATTTCCTTTTCCAGGAGCTCAAATAAGCGTGGTGGAAAAAATTGAAAATCCTGAACATTTGGCTGCTTTGGAGGCCGAGGAGCCTATGAAGAAAATATAGTTATATACGTACATACTTGTTTTCATGAAGCACAAAGCTGATAAAAATAACTCTACAAATTTTTACATATGGAGAAATAAATGCAACAGAATCCGTTCATGTGGCTGGCCTACAACAAATGCTTACTGTATTGTTATATTTTAAGAACTATGATTTGACAATAATATAAGAAAATCTGAATCAGAAACCATGTTACAGGAGAATTATACAGTAGCATGTAAAAAGTAGCCCTGTACAGTTTTACCTTTGGGATCTTCGGCTCACTGACTCGCAAAGCCTCTCTAAAGTAGGCATCCACTGCATAGTTAGCTTTGCGCTCTCGTTTAGGAGGTTCAATCCATTCTACCATACCAAGCTATACACAAGAAAGAACAAAAGATTTAATTACTCCAAACTATTTTCTCAGTACCACATGCAATAAGGCAGTAATTAGAAGCAATTAAAAACTTACTTCATAAATCCTACTTCTACCTAAAAAGTTCTATAACATTGCTATAAATCAAGTTTAGAAGCCAAGTTTTTCTTTTTAATTCTTTTTTATGACTGGAAATCCTGTACTCTTTATTGTTGCTGTCACTTCCTTTATTAGAACTAGAGCATGTAACCATCATGAGATGTAGGCAACCTCATCGCTTAGATGTTAAATCCAAAACTCAGCGCCTTGGAAAGTTCTTGTTAATCTGGCCTTATATCTTTACATTTTTCTATGTAGAATTTATAGTTCTTTTCATTATATTTTTTATTTTTTTCCTTTGAAAAATGAAAAGTTCTTTGTTCTCTGTTGCCCAGGGTCTTTGGACCATCGATTTCTTTTCACTCTTTCTGTCTTTGTCTGGTAACTTCCACTCATCCTTCAAACTGAACTTAAATGTCACTGTCTTGCAACTCTTCAGTCCCCTTTTATTTGCACTATCTGTTTAGTATCTGATGCCAATTTGAGTAAATAAGAAGAAATTCTCATAAAAAAAAGTGTTGATTCTGGTTATTTTAACATGTAATATGTCAGAGGAATACATGACAAGAAGCAGCATGACAGGCACATTTCCTTCCAGTCACAAAGGAAAAATGTTCAAAGGGAACTTTCTAGAAAGGTAAGCTGTAGAGGAGTAGGCAAAAGTCATAGAATCAGAAAGATTCAGATTTGAATCTGAATTTTACCATTTCACTGGTCATATATTTTTAAGGATTATTGCTGCTTTCTGTAAAATGAGAAAAGTTAATACTTACCTTGAAGATTAAATATGATCATAAAGGATCTGGGAATCTAGCTCAGGAGTATCCTGTATAATTAACTTGTGAAAAGCCCTGGTTTGGAGCCATTACATCAAACACAGTGACATATCTGAAAGCATTAGCTAACTCGCTGACAGTTAAATGTTAAGGTGTTATTACACATGGAAATTAGTATCACCATTACTTGTCACATTGCAAAACTTATTATCAGCTAGGAAATGCATTGTAATAGTCAACAAACAAAACTGAAAACACAAAGTTCTAGACTCTAAGAAAAGTTTTTTTTTTATTCCTCTGTTGTTTTTCTCCATTTTATAGTGTTTCTCCATTTCACTAGTGAATTTAAATGAGCCATGGTGGCCTTTAAGAGATACTTAATTTAACATTAATGGTCCCAATCTCTTATCTTAAACTTGATTTTAACATTTCATCCAAAGCAAAGAGTGGGTGGCAAGGCTGCATGGTAGCTTAGTGGTAGAACAAATGTTTAACATGCACAAGGCCCTCGGTTCAATCCCCAAAAACACTTAAGAAAATCATGAATAATAAACTAAGATAATGAGTGTGGTTAGAGATGTACAAGTTCTCACAATGTCTAAGAGAAATAAATCCCAAAGTTAAGGCTCACAAATCAAAGTCTATGCAATAGCAAAAAATAGGATTTTGTAGTTGTTTTTGTTGTTGGGTCATAAGATTCAAACCAATGTGCAAAGTTACAAGAGACAATCCCATTATGCAATATAATTTAACAGGGCTAGGAGTGTAGCTCAGTGGTAGACTATTTGCCTAGAATACACATGGGCAAGATGGCAAACAGTGAAAGGAACTACCCTGGGAGGGATAGGGTCCCCAGCACTTTAGAATTCAAACACAAGCTATCATGTGTTATAGATGCTATAAATGAGATTTCTTTTTTAATCACATTTATTTATTTATTTATTTATTTATTTATTTATTTATTCGTATGTGAATATGTGTGTATGTGTGCATGCATGTTCATGCCATGTCGCACCTGCGAAGATCAGAGAACAACTTTTAGGAGTCGGTTCTCTCCACCATACGGATTCCAAGGATTGAACTCAGGTTGTCAGGCTTGGTGGCAAGCACCTTTCACTGAGTCATCTTGCTCACCCTATAAAGTGAGATTGCTCAATTACAACAAAGGTTAGAGTAAAGGACCTTTGATGTCTTCTAATCCTAAGAAGCTGTGAGAAATTAAAATGGAGTGCTTAAATAAAATATATATCTACACCTAGGGCTAGAAATGTATGCCAGTGGTAGTGAACTTGCCTAGTATGTAAGAAGTCCAGGGTCCAATATCAAACAAAGAAAAGAAAAACCAGGGAAGGAAGGGAAGGAGGGAGGAAGGGAGGGAGATGAATTGTGGTTACTATACCAAATGAGTTAATGTGTGAGATGAAAGTAATAAGGGGGAAAAGATTCATAAATAGCTCAGGAGATGACAACACAGGAGTCCCCAAAGGAAGCCGACTAACTAGGCTAGCACAATTGGTGAACTCTGAATTCAAGTGGCACACCCTGCCTCAATATCTAAGGCAGACAGCTATCAAGGAAGACATCAGATATTAACCTCTGGCCTCCATACATATTTGAACATGCATGTGCACCCACATTAATATGAACATACACACACACATACACACACACTTTTAGATTTTATAAATAAGATATAATTTAGTCTTTCTAACTGAAGTAAAAAATGTATACCTGAAACTAACTTTTTAGAAGTATTGTATTTGGCCATCCAATCTGTGTATGTTTGAAAGGCTAGATGCTGAAATTTGAAATAAGAGTTAAAGGCCAATTCATGAGCTTTCAAAAACAGAATTAATTATACTGAATTGGTTTGTTTTAGACAGAAGCATATTAATACTAACATATTCAAGTTAATTTATCAAGGATTAATGTCAGCTACCAAGATTAAATTTACCAGGCATGTTAGTAAAATAATGTAACTGATTCAACAAATCATACGTAAAAATCTACCTTAACATATACCTTCTAAGATTTATGAACAATATACCTTCAGATTTTCAATTCTCTTCAGAAATATGAGCCTAACTTATGACCCTATACAGAAAATATAAATGTAGAGAAATAAATATAATCTCAACTAAGAAAACTCAAAAATTCTGATTGGATATTACTGTTAGTAGCAGACATTCAATTACAGGAATCATCATAATCATTCAAATATATCTTATCTGCAAATTATCATGTCTGCTAGAAATTGAGAATGGGAAAGCCTATTACATGACATATAGACAAGTATTTTACTAACACTAATCTTACTCTATGAATGGGGCTAGGGATGCAGTTCAATAGTGTAGGATGTGCTGAGTGTGAAGGAGTCCCAGCACTGGAAAAAAAAGACATTCCTATTAAATTTAGGTTCTATTAATATTTTTCTTCTTTATAAAGCATTCTTAGTACCAATAACCTATAGGAATAATTGGAGAATAAATAAAATTCGTATCATATAATTAGATCTAAAAAAGCATATTAGGCAAGCAATTTCTACCCTGTGCAGAAAGGCCATCACCTCCATCTAAGCAGGATAAAACACAAAGCATCTGAATTTAGATTGCAAATAAAACAGACAAGTCAAGGAACAAAACCTATCAGAGGCAAATGACAACAAGAAAGCATTGTCAGGATAGTGGGTGAGATGCAATTTAAAATTATTCAGCTCTCATTTTTTCAGTAAAACAAGGATCTAAAAACATTTCTATTACTTAAAATCCCCAACATTAAGCACCAGAATCCATCTTTTGAGTTGTTGCTCATAGGGGCCCAAAAGACTCCCAAAACACTGCAAGGTGTTGTTATTAGACTTGGCTGCCCCCCCAAGTGTGTAAAGTAAGTCCCCCTTGCTGAAGATGCCTTGTGCTTCAGACACAGGGCCCAGAGATTACTAACTGATCTGAAAGCCTCTTCCCTGAGGACTAGCTTTCATGATACCAGAAAGTGGCATGAAAACTTCCAAAGGACAGAAGCAGTCAATATTTTTACCAGCTCTAACATTTATGAACCACAACGATGACCAGCATGGTGCAATAACCCTACAGGTGCAGTTGTGGTATGCTTACCTTGGCAGTAACCAACAGCTCTTTAGTTAGACCTAAGACACACTCAAAAAGAGGAAACTTATGCCTGGTATTAGAAGGTTAGCCAACTACTCAGAACTAGTGAAGCCACTGATACTTGCAAAGACCCCAAACCACTACTTTACTAAAGCAGCACTAGTCCTAATTGCATTCTGAATATTTATCCTTTTACCTACAGACTAAAATGTAGGTATCTGTCAAGAGCCATGCAGCCTAGTCTCAGTTCAGCATATGAATACCTGCCCAATGGATTTCCTCAAAACAAGGTACCCATGGAAATGGATTTTCACTGGCAAGAACCAGTAGACCACAGAACAGCATAGGAATTTACAAAGTTCATGAAGCTTGTAGGCTCTTTTTTCTCTTGTTATATTCTTAAATCTTTGGGAAGTTTTTAGTTTTACTTTGTCAGTCACACATGCAACAGCTATAGTTTTCCCTGGAAATTCTGATTTTTCTCAAATGTTTTCCCCTAAGATCCAACAGGCTAATGTTTCTCAAATTTCTTATCTGAAATTATTAACTACAATTCATAATCCTGGAGACTTTTCTGACTGAATAGATAGGTACATATGAGAAAACACTTGGAACATTAACCACATCTCAGAGCTCTGGAAAGGAGAGTAAGACATGCTTGCACAAATGGGGAAGAGCCTCAGGGATATACATAGTTCCAGCTTTTGAGAGTAAGTTCTCTGGCCAGCAAGCATATAGAATCAATGGTATGATTTGGTATGCTCCAAGAGGAAAAAAAATACAATGAAAACCCAAATTGAAGCTGGACCATAACAGCTATTACCCTGCATCAAGGAAATTTCTCTTTGCAAAAGATATAGACTATCACAGAATATCACAACCAATCAAACTGCAGAGTTATAGAGCTTAGTCGCAACATACATACATACATACATACATACATACATACATACATACATAACAACTCCTGCACCTAAGATTCAGTGGTCATTTCAGGAGAGAGAAAGAAAAGATTCTAAGAGCCAGAGGAACAGACAGTAGTGTGTTATGAGATTGTGTGATCTTGAAATCAATTTAATAACAAGATTTAAACTGGGTGTGGTGGTACCTGCCTTTAATCCCAGCATTCTGGAGGCAGATGAATCTCTGATTTAGACTAGGTCAGTCAGGGCTACACAGAGAATCCCTGTCTCTAAAAACCAAGCAAAAAGACTTAAAACCATGTAAAGGTTCTTCTACTGAACCATTCCTTTGTAGGAAGTTGAAGTCTCCTAAAAGGTTACGATTCACAGAATATGTGTTCGCTATGAAAATGGAATCATGGTTGAAGATGATGTTGACAGTTTCAGGCCCGCTGACATAAATGAACAAAATTTGGTAATATAAATTAATGACCTGTATGCTTCTTTTCTTTACCCTGACTCATTCCTTACTGGTAGGATCAAGGTTCTGGTTCAATGAGCCAGAAAAGTAACTTTGTAGTATCAGAATATCATCAACTGTACATTTACTTCATTGTAAATAATGGTGAACAATGGTCAGTAAGTAGTTTTATATTCCTCTTAATAAAAAAGAAGCTATGTCCATGAAGTTTCACTAACATGACTGCCTAAATATAAGCTAAACAATGATAATGCCAATAGATATGCTAATGTAGGCAAGGGGAAAGCTTTTCTGGCCTGAAACCTAAACAAAGAACTATAAGTAACTAAGGAATTCCAACAGCAGGAGAAACAGTTTTGCCCAGGCACATGTATTGATTACCCAATACCAAATGGTCAACCCTGAAACCATTCATACAAGTTACATTATATAGACCGAGCAAATTGTATTTATATATTTAAAAAATTAATTTAAAAAAGCAAGGTAAAAAAAAGCAAGATGGAGTATAAAAGGTGTAGAAAGGGGATAGCAAATGACATAAGTGCATTCTAATCTCAAATGTTTTAATTAAAACTTCAAATTAAAATAATGAGAATGCACTATACACCTATTAGAAAAATGATAATCCAATATTTCAACACCACCAACTACTGGCAAAGATGTAGACTGAGTTTTCATCCAGTGCTTAGAGAATATGAGATGGCATAGCCACTTTGGGAGAAAGTCTGGCAGTTTCTTATAAATATAAATCTACTTTTATCATAGGACTCAACAAGAATATCCCCTGGTATTCCCAAAGGAATAACAAAAGCTTTTGTTGTTAAAACATCCTACAAACATATGCATACAGTAGATTTATTCATAACCACCAAAACTTGCAGTCAGCAAAAAATGCTCCTTAGTAGGTGAATGGATAAATAAAAAACGGTGCATTCAGAATGTGGACTATCTCTCAGTGATAAAAAAAATAAATAAATGAACTACTGATCCATGAAGAAAGAAGAAAATGAAAGACATACTAGACATACTACTAAATGAAGTCAATTTAAAAAGGCTTCATTTAGTAGTATGACGTTCTGAACATTGAAAAAAAAAAAAAAAAAAAAAGGATGAATCCTTACAAGGAGCCAAGAAAAAAAACTGTGGGATAATGCTCTTGTACACTATAAAAATTTGTTACTTATACTGGTTTAACAACATGCTGATTGACCAGCAGCTAAGCAGGAAGTAAAAGGTAGGGCAACCAGACTAGGAGAATTCTGGGAAGAAGAAAGGCAGATACTAGAAAGACACAGAGAAAGCAAGATGAGAATGTTGCATTGAGCAAAGTTACCAAACCATGTGGCTAAACATAGATACGATTCATTGGTTAATTTAAGTGAAAGAGCTACTGGATCAAAAGTTACTATAATATTAAGCTTCTAAGTAATTATTTCATAAGCAGCTGTGGACCAGCTAAGCAGGGCAGAGAAACTTCCAACTACAGAAAAAGAGAAGGGGGTAGGGGGATAAGTAAAGCACAAAGAATTTTTATGGCAGTGAAAATACTTTATAATATTATAATGGTAGGTGTCTATGCATTTATTTAAAAACAAAGAATATGCCAACCTAAGAGGGAGAACCTTGTTTTATGGGTTTGAGGTAACAATGATGTGCTAGTGTACATTCAAGATTGTAATAAATGTACCACTTTGGCACAGGATGCTGATTGTAGAGGAGGAAGGTTACATCTCAAAGACAAGGGGTATATGTTCTTTCCATTTGATTTTATTGAGAACCTAAAATTCCTCTTAAAAGTAAAGTCTAGTTTGGGTTTTTGTTTGTTTGATTGGTTGGTTTGGTTTAGTTTTCGGTTTTCAAGACAAAATGTCTTTATTATGTAGCCTTGGCTGTTCTGGAACTATGTAGAACAGCCTGGCCTCATAGAGCTCCATCTGCCCCTGTCTCTGCCTCTGCTTCTGCTTTCCAGGTTCTAGGATTAAAGGCATATGCCAGCAAAGCCTGCTAAAGAATAGTTCATTTAAAAAAAAAAAAAAAGAATGTAATTTGGAATTCTAGAATGAAGTCCCTGCAACAGCAAAATAACATTAAGGGGAAAAAATCCCACCAATGGTAACTTCCTACATTTCAACAATTAAAGAAACATTATTAGCATTTTTGCTGCTGCTTCATTCATCTAAAATCATTTCAAAATTAAAAAGCTTAAAAATTACTGCCTAACATCTTGGAGTCCATTCCCTCCAGAGGAACACCTGACCCAGTCTTGATGTTGGGGCAAGGAAAGTAGATCTGCCTGAAGTGGATGCTGAACTAAGCCACATTGGGACCTTGGGACCTCCTGCCCTGCTGGGGAGGAGATGGGGAGATGAGGAGAAGAGAGAGAGACTGGGAGGAGCCCGAGGGGGAAGGGAGTTTAAACAAGGGGATACATGGATAAAAAATATGACTTTATTCATAAAAAAAATTACTGCCTAAATTCTAGTTTAAGCATACATAATATAAAACCTTCACTTCTTCAATACTGATATCTATGAAGTCTATCACAAGGCATTCTTTTTCAAAGACCACATATAATAAAGCCCTTGAGGCAATTAACTGCTAATATGACATTATTCCTTATATTTAGTTAATATTAACTGTGATCATTAATTTCAGGTTTATCTGGATGAGATCTAGAGCCATTTGGGAGACAAGTTTGGGAATGTAGCATATTGGTGAAAGGATCCATCTTTAGGGGTGTAGCATGTTGATGACAAGGCCAATTGTGGCATCATTCCATTGGCTTGGATCCTCAACTGTGTAACAAGGAGGAAGGGAGGCAGTGAGAAGGTTCAGTCCATGAAATCACATGCCTCCAAACCTGACAATCTGAGTCAAATCCCAGGGACCCACATGATAGAAAGAGAAAATACACAAGTTATCCTCTGACCTACACACATACACTCATAATTCTTTTTTAAATGCTTATTTAAAGTAAAAGGCTACCTGACAAAGCATTTATCATTAGCCTCTTCCTGACTGTGAATAAAATTTGATCAACTGCTTCAGGTTCCTACCTTGATCCACCTGCCATGAGGTATTTACTTTACTTTGCACTGTAAGCCAAAATAAACAACCATCCCTTCTTTAATTTTCTCTTTGTAGGCATTTTATTATTTAAATTAAGGGTATTATGTGTGTGTATTATGTGTGTGTGTGTGTGCGTGTGTGCACCTACACACAGGCAAGTACACAGATGACCGAAGTGACAGATCCCCTGCAGCTGGAATTATAAGAGATTGTGAGCCGCCTGACACATGGGAATCAAACCCAGGTCCTCTGGAAGAACAGTACATACTCTTAACCATTGAGCCATCTCTCCCACCCCACTTAAGTTGCTTTTTGTCGGGGTATTTCTTTAACAGCAACAGGAAAAGCAACTAAAGCACTCACTACCGGGTACTGTTTTAATTACTTTATAAATATTAACTCATTCCTTATGAGAATCAACCTATATACTTACTACATTCTCCCTTTTGTACATGAACAAGCTGAGTACCCAAAATCATTTACCTAATAATAGAGATGAAATTTTAGCTTGAGTTTCAGGACTCAACCACATTCCAGTACTTACTTTCACAAACAAAGTAAGAATACAGATTGAGCATACTAATCTAAAAATAATATGAAATCCAAAGATTCTCCAAAATTCCAAATTATATTTTATAATTTTTCTGATTTCAAATTGCCAGATCAGAAATGTCTCTGCAAATACTACAAAACAAACAAACAAACAAAAAACTCCATAACATAAAACACTTCTGATCTAAAATATGGGAAAAAGTATTCACCTGCAGAAACAACAGCAAATATGATAATCATCAACATATGAAAGCAAAATATATTAAAGATTGTCTTTGCATTGCATAAATACCTGTGTTATTTTATAGATTTTACAGGAAAATGAAAATTTGAGTATTTCATGACTGCAAGCATAAAGTTACCTTCTGTTTTTCTCTATAATCTTCTCCTTCAAACTTGTACAAACTTTGTTCAAGGTCCATTCTAAAATTTCTTAGAGAAGATTCTCCCATTTTCTGCATGCGTTCATTCATCTCTGCAGTCTAAATGTGAGTATAGTGAAATGAGAAAATTATCAATGAATCAACTTTGAAAAAATGTAAATTGTCTACTTTTCTGGAAGCCAGGTTTGCCATGAAATGTCTACTCTGTTAAGTTACAAGGGAAGAATACAATATTATGGGCTAGAGTTTAGAACCCTTGTTGCTCTTATAGACTAGAGTTCAATTCTCAGCATCCAAATGGTGCCTCACAACTATCCATAACTCCAAGTTTACTTGACACCTTCTTCTGTCTTCCATGGACACATGCAGGAAAACACCCATACATAAAATAAAATAAAATAAAATAAAATAAAATAAAATAAAATAAAACAAAAAATATAAAATAAGATAAAGTAATGGAGAGAAGAGTGAGTGATGGGGAGGGCTGGGGGGGAAGGGAGTCTGAACAAGGGGATACATGGGTTAAAAATATGACTTTATTCATAAAAATAAATAAAAATAATAATTTTAAAGATTTCAATGCTGATGAACTGGCTTTTGGGGGCTCATTCTGTAAAGAGGGATACCTTGCTCAGTCTTGATACAGGGGGGAAGAGTCTGGGTCCTGTGTCAATTAGATATCCCAGACTTTGTTTACTCCCCATGGGAGGTCTTATCCTCTTTGAGGAGTGGATGAGAGGGGAATCTGGGGATGAGTGGGAGGAGGGGAAGGAAAAGGAATTGTGGTTGGTATATAAAAAAGACATTTTAAATTTTAAAAATGTCAAAAAATAAATAAAAATAAATGGTACCCCATGAAACTGAAAAAAAAAAAAGATGAGTTCATGTTGAAACTTTTAAAAAAACAACAGGAGAAAAAACAGAATGCAGTGCTGAGAGGTGGTGACAGAACATACTTTTCTCAAAATGATGGTTAACTCTGTAATAGAGTACTTACATATAACATGCAAAGCACTATATTCTGTCTCCAGTCACACACACATTCACACACACACACACACACACACATTATTCCTAAAATTTTAACTTGCCTCAAGTATTTTTATAAATTAAATGCTTCATTTCCAAATATTTTCACTTCTTTAAAGGACATTTAGCACTGAAGATGTCACCATTTCATAATTTCCCTTGTATAATTTTAATGAGAGAAATAATTTAATACTATCATGATGACAAAGTTAAACTAAAACACTTTTTGCATGTTGATACAAAACAGAGTAACACGAGATAGTTCTATGACCTTTAAAACAAAAGCATTTTGAGAATCAAATTGCTTTTGAGAATCAAATAAAAAATTCAATAGATTTTTATTCCCTAAAGGTTCATGAGCTGCAAGTTTGGTCCCCATTGTGATATTGAATTGGTGGAATGTCAAAAGATGTTGATTATGTCTTTAAGAGAAATTAAGTATTTTCCCTGAGGAGTAACTTAGGTCTCATAGGCCTGCTCTCTAGCTCTTGTGAGACTGGATTAATTACTATGACAGTGAGCTGTTCTAAAATCATGAAAGCTTCTTCTGCAGTTTTCTTGCTTCCTATCCCTTGTACATACATGCTTCCACCATATACTGCTATCCTCCATAAGGCTCTCACTGGAAGCCAAAGCTAACACCAGGCTCTCGGACTTACAAAAATCTATTTCCCCTATAGTCAGTCGCAGGTATTTTGTTGTAGAAATATCAAAACAACTGAGACATTCCTGAACTTGTTTAAACAGGACAATGGATATGCAATCCACAAAATCTATACAATGATTAAGCCAAAAGGCAAACAAACCAGTTTTTAAAGAGAGGATGACTATATGGACAACATATCCATCCATTGCAATGTACACACTTTACATCCACTTTTTAAAAGGGAAAATATTTCTTTAAGTACAACTAAATAGCTATGAAACATTTAGAAGTTGGAGTACTTACTGGATATCTGGTGTTATTAAAAATACTAAGGTCGTTTCAGGTGAGACAATGCTGTGATGGTTGTGGAATTTTTAAAATGTAAATGGTGATAATCACATGTAAACTCATCATAGCATTCTATGTAACTTTTTAAAACTAATCATAATTTGTGGTGGAAGAAGCACATTAGACACAAAACTGCAATACTGTAAAGCCACTTAAGGTGATTTTACAAAGAATAATTTAATGTTTCACACAATGTTTACAAAACACTTTCAATTAGTGTACTGTATTTTAATACAATGCAAAAAAATTCAAAATGCAGTCCTTCCATATATAATTGCATACAAAATGTAGAGTGTTAAAGTACAGTATTTTCAAGAAGACAAATTGCTTAATTTTAAATGTTATACCTAGTGTTGCTGAGCTAAGAATAGTAAAGCCCTGCCCTGTGCCTGCAGATATAAGTCTACAAGTTCTTAGCAAGAACGTACGTTACTGAGACATGCAATTCAGTACAAATACAACCTGTATGTGGAAATATGTTAATTGTAAATAACCCATCTTGAAAATAAAATGTTATTTTAAACTAACCTTCTTTTCCCCTCTTTCCAGAATAGTTGTAATATCTTCATCTGTCAGTTCACTTTCTTTACAGGCAAAAACATGGGTGGCTCCATGGCGTATCATTTGTAACATTTCCTCTTTTGCCAGCTTGTTAGATTGTTGGTCAATGAGTCTTCCTAATAACAGTTAAAATGAAACACACTCATCAAAAAAAAAACAGTACCATGGTTCTGATGAGACACAATGGAATTCAATCATAAATAAAGCTGCATTATGAGAAACATTGGTGAGTTTACTATCATGTATTTAATAAACAACTGCCAATTTTTCTACCTCATTTTCTAGTTCACTATTTCTATAAAGAACTCAAGTCAGAAATACTTTATTGTGTTCCAACTTCATTTTTCAGATAACTTCTCCTTATGGAAAAGATGTTCTGGTGTATACTTGTTGAAATTTTTAAGAAACCAATATTTATCTGCTAAATAGCATACATAAGGTACTGCAAAAGTCATGTCATTGGCATTTAATGATAATCTAGTGAGTTTATTTCATATACTCAAGGCACAGGCTTATATTAGAAAAGACTACAAGCATCTTTTTGAAGATTATTTACATACCAGCAACATTTATAAAGGCTGAGCAGGTTATCTTTAGGAATATACAATAACAATTTTAAAAGAGACTTAATTTGAAAGAGCATGAAGGGGTATATATATATGTATGTATATATATGTGAGGGTTTGGAGGGAGAAAAGAGAACCAAAAATGATGGAATTATGAGCTAAAAATAAAAAGGGGGAAAAATATTATTGAAAAGTTATCTACTTTGAAGGAAACTAAATAGTTTTTGCCCCTCCCCCAATTAATGAGTTTTCCACACAGAAATACCTTGTTGTATGACAATTGAATCAAGTCTCAGTTTTATCTCAGCTCTCTCTACAATCCGCTCTTCCACTGTATTGTCGGTAATGAGACGAAAGACTCGTACTGGCTTCTTCTGACCAATGCGATGTGCCCGATCCTAGCAGAAAGAGTATAACTGTAAGATGCCGGAGACTGTAGACAAAACTCATACCTACAGCTATGATGCTACAAATTTCCAAAAATAAATTCAGATTTCAATTTCTCTATACCTGTCACTTGTGAAAAGTGAATGATGGGTGTTAGGAATGTCCAAAGACTTCTGGAAACAATAACAACAACAAAAAACCTTCAAGTGTGCTGTGCTACTACTGGGAAACTTCCAAAAGTTCCTAAGGCAAATCCCCTTTAATATGAGGACAAATAAAGTTACTTAGGAACCTTACTCACTAAACTGAAACATCTCCAGAATAAGCAAGGAGTTTTTGAAGTAAGAAACAAGTAGTTAGCAAGGGCTGCTATGTTGACAAAAGTCTCCTTTATCTCATCATCCATCAAGCAGTTCTTTCTGCTTATGAAAGCAATTCTGGGATACATAGTAAAGGCTCATAAATATTAATGAGATCTCCATAATATTACTATATTAGAATTGCTCCAATGGTTTATAATTAGCAAGGGTGGCAGGTGGCAAATTCTGGCAAAATATAAACATGTGAGGAGAGTGCATTTAAAATGCAAAAACAGAGCAAATGGGAACAGAGAGGAGGTGGCAAAGAACAAAGAAACAAGATTGAAAACAGTCCTCATAGTAAATATAAACACACTACAGCCCAATAAACAATTTTTAAATAAGACACATTCAAAGAGAATTTAATGCTCTACAAATACCTATCTAAAACTTTAACCTCTAAACAGTAATCTTGTAATCTCTAAATGAACAGACTCTGATAAAGGGTAAAAAAAAAACAGCTTTGTGTGTGTGTGTGTGTGTGTGTGTGTGTGTGTGTGTGTGCGCGCGCGCGCGCGCGCGCAGGTTTGGAAATATTGCTTTGTGGCTAAATTACTTGGTCAGGCTCACTGACAAAAGTGACAAGCTCCAGGCTCAATAAGAGAACCTGTCTGAGGCTCTGGCTTCTAAATATGCCCTCTCAGAAACACACATACACATAAATGAACACAACACACACACACATTTTCAGATGATGTCCTCAAACAGCACACTTTCCTTTTTCACATATTTACTTTCTCTTCCCAATTATTTTATCATGAAATTTAAAATCTGATGTTTTCTAATTTCAGTACTCAAGTTTTTTTTTTTAAACAAGGTGTAACCAGGCAGTCCAAGCTGACTTGAAACTCATTATGTAGACTAGATTCACCTCAAACTCACAGAGATTCCTCTGCCTCTGTTTCCTGGGTGCTGAGGGCAAATGCCACCATGCCTAGCCTAAAGGTTTTAGTGTGTCGTTACACAAAATAATGAGATTGATTGTTAATCCTTCTCATTAAAACATACTCAGGAAGTCTCCATATTATTCAAGAATAAGAAAAAGTGACATTTATATAATGTGATGAAAGCAAATATATGTGCATGAGTGTGTGAATTTTACACTTACTTATATTTGAAGTATTGTTAGTTTTCATTTTTTTGTTTTTGCAATAAACTCAGCATCTTCAATTCTAACTTCTACAGAATCCTTCCAAAATTGTGACCCTTCAATCATTCATTAACTTTGTGCTATACAAGTAATACTATACTGAGATTCAATAATTTCCTGATATTGTTGAACATTACTAACCATAGCTTGTAGATCAACCTGTGGATTCCAGTCTGAATCATATAGGATAACCACATCAGCACTTGCCAAGTTAATTCCAAGACCTCCAGCCCTTGTACTCAGCATAAAGATGAATTTGCTGCTATTAGGAGCATTGAAGGCCTCTATCGCTCCCTTTTTTAATTAACAAAGAAATATAAAAGGAAGAAAACTAGATTATATTCCAAATATTAGGAAATAGAAAAGTTAACATGCTCACAAAATATTTTATACTTTATATATAATATTCTCCATAACCTAATACTTTATAATATTCTTCAGATCTATATAATGCTCTGTGTAAGTAGCTAGAGAAAAGATGTTTTTATAAACGAAATTTGTAAATGTTAACCAATAGAGACAAACATAGAGCAATTATACAAACAAGTTTAACTAAGCAAGTAATTCATTTGCATTCTTTAAAAATAATGGTAAAACTGCTCTAATTAAGAGCTGAAATATAACTTCAAGTAAAATGTCAGAAACATCAGTATCACTCTGAAGACTGATAAACAAGATGTGTCTAAGATCAATCAAGAGAGAGAAAAGTTGAGAAGTGCAAATGAGAGTAAGATGATCAATATGACTACAACGACAAAGGGAAATTGGTAAATAATCAGGAAAATCAGAATGACTTGTCCAGAGATATTTAGTAAAGAAGCTTAAAAATTAATATATTGTTAATATCCTCTATACAAAGATCTACTAGAAATTAACTTAGGAAAATGCTTAATCCAGTAGAAAAAGGAACCTGAAAAGTGAACAACTTCAATTCACAGAATAAATACAAACATATATATATATATGTATATATATGTACATATTACAAGGATTTTATTTATTTCTCACTAGTAATCAAATAGATGCAAACAAACAATATAATGACATTTTAAGATAAAAAATGATAATACTCAATGTTGATGAGGGAGCAGAGGGATATTGCTTCTGGGGGTGTAAATTGGAACAATCTTTCTGGAAAGCAATTTGGCAACATGCACCAAGAGCCTTAATAATGTTCATACCCTTTGACCCAGTAATTCCACTTCCAGGAACTTATCCTAAGGAAATAATCAGAGATGTGCACAAGATTTATATATAAGGACTTTCACTGCAGCATTATTTACAACAGTGAAAAACTGGAAACAACCTAAATCATCAACAATACAGGGAGGGGACACATTGCATAGAGTACATCATTTGGGTTAAATATTTTTCTAAAACTATTTATAATAATTATTTTACCAACAAAGCACAATATAATCCTGATTAGAAGTACTGGGATACTTAGATATATAATAAATATTTCCCAGAGGAAATTGATTTTAAAAATCTCCCTCAGTCAGTATTTATGTATGATTTATATAGTCACAAAATGCACAATATAATCCTGATTAAAAGTACCAGAATACTGAACTATATACATATATGTATATATATACATATATAATGGTATCAATTTTATACATATTATAAATATTTTCCAGAGAAAATTGATTTTAAAAATCTTCCTTGGTATTTATGTATTACTTATATAGTCACAAAATGCACATATATTTTTAATGCAATAGACAAACATGATCTAAGTTCTATAGTCAGTAGAGCATGAAACCCTGTAGTATAGAGTACATTAAGGTTGGTGACTGGCACCCTGGTATAAAAGAAATAGCAAAAAACCTGGGAGCAAAGCACAACTCAGCCATGCCTATACATCTGAGACATCTGCCTTTAACTTCTCTGAGACACAATTTCATGTAGCAAAAATCCTGTCAGTACCTCATCCAGAGTGCTGGGAAAATCATTTGGAACCTCAAAATGCCTGGCTTATAATAGCTGCATGATAAATGTTAATTCTTTTCCCTATAAAAGTGAGGCCAATTAAGTTAGAGGATAGCCAGAGGTGTAGATGGCTTAATTATCCATAGGGAAAGGATGGATGTCAGAAATACTAAGGGGGCATCTCTACTGCTGATACACAGAGTAAAATGTATTAGGGAAAAACTTGAAATTATTATATAAACAGAAACATAAACAGGACATCTTCCAGGGAAAAAAAGATTGGCTCTGCCTTCTCTGTATTCAAATTTGATGCATGTAATTTAAAAAAATCTTTGAATGGAAAACAATATTTGCAGTTTATGAAGGAGAAGGAAGAAGAAAAGGAGAAAGAAGAGGGGGAGGGGGAAGAAGAGAAGGAGGAGAAAGAAGAGAAAGAGGAGAATTATTTCCACACCACTAGGTAATGAGCAAGGAGATTAGGTCAGGAGTGACAACTGGCATTTTGAGATCAGAAAATACCTACTAAATTCTGCCTTGGTGTCCTCTTCATTCTAGCAAGAAGAGCCAATCATCTTGAACAGTACTAGAGGTGCTATGCTTAATTAAGGAATAGGTTCTCAAGAGTAAGTCAACAAAAGTTTCAATTAACTGTCTTAGAGGGTTTCAAACTATAAGGTGGGAAATAATTGAAGCATTTAGACATTCTTTTATTTGTGAATGTTACCACAACTGTTTCCTTTCAACAGGTAGCAGAAAAAAACCCTTAACACAGTGGTCTGTGTGCTGTTGGCAATACTACACTGTGTGATATCCAAGATTCAAGAAGGGAGTGCATACGAGACTGAAAGCCTTGTCAATGGAAGGAGCTGTGGAAGGAGAAGGACAAGGACTGAGATTTCTACAGCCTGAGAATGTGCTCTGAACAAATAGTAAGATCTGTGTACAACTTCATGGCACATAATATATAGTGTGCTGTGTATTTTTCAACTGTTTGTACCTATTATATCCAGCAATCTTCACAATGTCATTGGGAAGAAGCAATTAGTATTAATTTTATCTTTATGATATTAAAGATAATGAGGCTCACAAAATTGAATAACAAGAAAGTGGTGGTGTTATTACTAAAAGTCAGGTCTTCAAATGAAGTTCTGTGTATTTTTCATTGTATTATAAACTCTTGTTCTTTTGCCCAGAGCATGAGCAAAAGAACTTAAGAAAGAAACTTAAAGAAACCAAAGAGACCTAAGGATCACAGAAAAGAGAAAAAGAATTAGCAAAGCTGTCAACCATGCCTTCAATCCATGATATTTGTGGTGGATAATAATAATAAAGACTTACAAAAATTTCCAAATTTGAAAAAGACATTGGGTGATGAGGTGTACTTACTCACGCTTATGTACCAACATTTTAGTGTCCTAAAATCCCAAACTCCTAAGCACCTACACCTATTTTGCCATACTTTATTTTCACAAAAGCCCAACACAGCCAAGACTGTTTCTTAACTCAATATTAAAATTAGTTAATCATAAATCAGCAAAATGTCTACCACTAAACTCTATAAATAGCAAGAGTCTACAGTGGAAGACAAATTAAGAAAAAAAATACACAATCAGAAGTTGAAGGGTAAACTGAAAAAGAGTAATCAATGGGGCAGTAGCTAAAAGAGATGAGGATGAAATCAGATAGTGTTCTTAAAAAAGAATATCTTAGAAGATGATTTGGAAAAAAATTGGTGGGTGGAATGGAAGATAAATATTAAAATCATGATGGCAGTGAGAAATTCAGTATCACCTAGTAGACCAGATCAAAGCTTAAAATAACTTGGTAAAGAAAAGTATTTTGTAACTGAGCTCAGGTTTTTAAAGTCTTGCTTCATTTTCTTGTCCTTACCTCTCTTTCTTCATGCGGGGTTTGTCCATCCAGTCGACAATACTCATAACCACGCCACATACAATAATCCTCCAAAATGTCTAGCAGGCGCGTCATCTGGCTAAAAATGAGAACTCTTGACCCTACAATTTTTCACCAGAAAACTGAGTTACATGACTTGTGTTTAAAGTATGAGAATGCCATAATAAAGCACATTACCTTTGTGCAATTAACATATGCTAGCAATTTCAGCTAACTTGAAACTCAAAAACAAAATAAAACATCATAAACAATCTAATCAATGTGACACAAACAAGAATCAAAGAATGTTGCATGAAATTGTGTTTGTTGAACTATTGTGTTTGTTTTCATTAAGTCTTCTAAAATCTTCCTCACACACTAACATGACTAAGCTTCTGCCTAGCCTTTATTCCAAAAATCTGCAATGCTCCATATAATCTCACTGGACTGCAACTGTCCTTCACTGTGTTTCTTGGTTTTACTCTCTCATTCCGAGTAGATTTCCCACAAAGTGCTTCCAACATTATCTTCCTGACATACAATTCTGCTCATGTTCCTTTCTTCCACTAAGCTTTCTGTAACTCCTCTGCACCCAAAATAGATGTCTAAACACTTAGACTTAGTCTAAACAAAATAGAAGTATGGTTTTAAAGACCTTCCACAATTGGCACCAAATTCACCAAATGCCATTCTGCCTCACATACCATAAACTCTTCAGCTGTGTTCCCTTCTTTCATCCCTGTTGCATTGCCCCAGAAAAACACTTCTCTCCCATTACCAATGGCTCACTTCTACCTACATTCTCCAGTCTTCAAACATCATCTCTGTGAAGACATTCCCAACCCCGAGTTTCTCAACAGCACAATTAAGTACATTTAGTGCAATAAATTACAGCTCCTTTTCCTCACTATACTGTGAGCTTCTAAAAGCAAAGTCATTGTCATATTCATGTCTGCATCCCTAGCATGTAGGATAATTTTGACAAACAGTAAGTATTCAACAATATCTACTAACCAAATAGATGAATGAATACAAAACATTTTATTCATACACAAACCACTTTTATGAATACATTCCATGCTAATAAAATAAATCCCTCACTCACCCTGTTCTTTAATTCTCGCCAATAGCTTATCCAAAGCTACCATTTTACCACTATTGCTGACAATGTGTTCATCTGTTGTATATGGTGGACCAGGCTCTGCACCATCAAATAGATAAGGATGATTGCAACACTTTCGGAGCTGCATCAGAATATTCAAGAGTCGCATCTTGTCCATCTTGCCAGCAGAATTTAAAACATCAATATCTTTCATCAGAATTTTTGTATACCTAAAAATGTTAAACTATAATTAATCAATTTTAAGAACTTAATACCATAAATAAATGTTCCACTAGCATTGCTATTGGATTCCTATTAAGTAGGAATAAAGTAGTAAAAGCAGATTTGATTTGAGGGCTGGAGGTATCATTCAGTGGTAGAATGTGCACAGTGCCTCAGGTTCAGTACCAAAAGATTGAAAAAAAACTTTTTGATTTGAAAGAAAATCTGATCTGAAAAATCAAGAAAGTAAAGATTTTAACATTTTACTTTATATGTTACTTATATGTTGCTTATGGACCTATGTCCCTATATTATATCTATTACTAGAAATGTCATCAGCTACTAATGGTTTCAGCAATTACATCTGACAATTTCCACTAACTACAATATTCACTGAAAGTTTATAGTGAACATTGACTTAATTGAGTTATATTCATGTTGGAATTAAAAGCAATCTCAACTTTCATTTTAAATAAAACACAACAATTTTCTAATAGAATATTTGAAGAGTGTAACTTGCCATTTAAGCATAAAATGTAATTATCATATTGAACAATATAATTTAAATAAATTCTTATATATAATCAAATATTAATGTATGTAAAATATCTCACCATTCTCGTTGCATTTTACTCAGTCCCAAGTAAATTTTTATTTCCTTTTTAGGAGGCAGACTCTTCTCTACATCAGTTTTTATACGGCGTAACAAAAATGGTTTTAAAACCTAAAAAGGAGTGTTTATTTTAAAAAACACATAAAGCATTTACAATTTCAAATTGTGTATTTCATTAATACTACTCAACTGTTAAAACTTTGATTCTGATACATTATCTAACAAACACCAACAATAACAAAAACCAACAAAAAAATGACCCCTTAGAAAATAGGAATGGTTCATGCCTTTAATTCCAGCACTTGGGAGGTAAAGGCAAGTGGATCTCTAAATCCAAGGCCAGCCTGGTCTATAGAGTAAGAACATTCAGGGCTACACAGAAAAACCCTGTCTTGGAAGAAAAAAATATCAAGAATAGAGGCTGGGATGTTACTCAAAATCAAAGAGTGAATGTTCAGTATTCATAATACTCTAGGTTTAATTTCCAGACCCTCTAAAATTGAAGGAAGAAAATTAAACATTCATGGCTTGATAGGAAAAATTTAGCTAAAACTTAAGACAAGACTATTGTCTACTGAATAATCAATGAAGATTTTTTGCTTTAAATACTGCTTTTAATACAAGAATTTTTTAACATGGGAAAAATAGAAAATGAAAGCTTCAGTTTAAATTCTCACAAAATAAAATTAAAATTCAGTTTATTCAAAAATAAATAAATGAATGAGAAAAAGAATTCAGTGGTTTTTTTTAAAGACATAAATGTATAGATATAAAAGGTAATTAGTGTATAACAGAAACAGATATTTGCCACAAGAAAATAATGGTGTTCCACTTCATGGAGTACCTACCAGCAATATGCCACATACTATGCCATTAACTTTATATGTAGTAGTTAAATCCTTATAATAAATCATTGAAGGAAATATGTTTACTTCTTTTCTCATTTTTTTCACATTTCTTTATCTTATTTAATATGTTTTTTTGTCAGTATGTATGTATGTACAACATGTGTGTGCCTGGTGCCCATGGAGACCATAAGAAGGCTTTATATACCTCTGGAAATAGTTATGAGCTACCATGGGGTTGTGAGCTACTGTGTAGGGAATTGAACCTAAGTCCTCTCTATATAAAAACAAATGCTCTCTTAACTGCTGAGTCATCTCTGCAGCCCTGAATATGATTATTTCCTTTTTTGTTGATTTGTTTGTTTGTTTGTTTTAGTTTTGGTTTTGGATTTGGAAACGGGGTTTCTCTGTCATGGAACTCACTCTGTAGACCAGGCTGGCCTCTAATTCAGAGATCTCCTGCTTCTGCTTGCAAGGGCTAGGATTAAAGGCATACACTGGCACCACCTGGGTAAATATGATTATTTTAATTTCAATAAGTTCACCAAAGTCATTATGCTAACCAGTAAAAACAGAATTAAATACTAAGTCTTTAATTTTTTCAAGTTTATTTCTTCATTCATCTAAAAATATTTCAGCGCATATATCTTAATTTATTTTGCATTGAAAATAATAATACCTATTTCCAAGGCTGCTACAGAAATTTGTGGTAGTTCACCACAAATTATTATCAGAGATTATTTGTAGTAGATATGCAATAAACTATAGTCATTATTATCAGGTACCTAAAAGTTTTCTGCTTTGAGCATCTTAAATTGTCTAAAAGTTTACTAAGCATTTAAGCTGTCTGTAAGACTTCGAGGAAAAAAACTCAAAATGCCAATAATCTCTAGCTGTCCCATTGGAAACAGAGTCCAAGATCCCTAGAAGATTCTCAAAATAGTAAATTATATAGAATCTTTTATATAATATGATGTCTCATATATGATAAATTTAATTTAAAAATTCAGCACAAATATATGGTAAAATAATAATTTAAAAATATAATAAATATAATACAGAAATATGTTATATGAATATATTCTCTTTCAACAGCAGGAAGTATTTTGTATTAAGGATAATAATACTTCCAGGATTGGTATGAAAACTAGTGGTAGTTCATGCATAGAGATTAATCATTGTTTTCATTTCTATGACTTTCTATACTTTTGGATTATAATTGAGTATGAATAACTGAAATGATAGAAAGCAAAATGGTAGATGAAGGAGAGGTACTGTGTAGATTTTACAAGATAGTTATGAGAAGTGAACTTGAGAGTTAAAGGCTAAAATAGAGGAAACCATGGGAATGGATCTCTAGAGAAACCAAGTAATATCTAATATTATTTAGGGCTAGTTACTACTGGTATATCCTGAATTTAGCAACTGAAAAGTCATTGGAAACTATATAAAATAGGCTTCACTCATGGAATAGAGAGACATCAATGATCAGTGGATTTATGAGTAAATAGGTTAGGTAGTGAAGATGTCGAGGTAAACTACTCTTTTAAGGAGGTTGACTATAAAGAAAAGTTAAAGACCCAAAGTTGAGGGAGTCCTATTGAGAGATAGGTGGATGAATCCATGAATAGGGTAAAACGTGCTTGTGGACACAGATAAACGCTGGAGAAGTCAGGAAGTTAAACTTACAGGCATCTTTCCAAGGAAAGAGATGTTTAACCTATCCTCCTCCTGGAACGCTGGGAATGGCTGTAGTTTACAATGTGGTAATCCTTTGCTGTCTCATGAGTCAGGCTCTGCCCAGATCTTCCAGAATTATGTTTCACTTATCTCAGACCCTTAAAACTGTGAGCATTTCTTCTAAGTCATAAAACTCAACCCTGCAACAGATGTCATCTGTACTTTACAAGAGCCTAAGTGACTTCTGTGTTATCTCATGGCCAGGCCAAATCCTGACTCCCACAGGGATTCTGTTTCCCTCAGTCATTCTCCATACACCCTTATCTCAAACATTGTTTCTAAGTCAACAGAACCCATCTTATGGATGAAGTCATGTGTTCTTTGGAAAGAGCTTCAATGTAAACATGTCTTAAGTTTTGTTGTAGTCACAGGGCTGAGTTTGTTGTTTCCAAAAAACTTTTTTTCCAAAATTATGCTATACTTAAATATGGTAAAATAAATAAACAAGCCGATGTCAGACTCCAAGAAGTCTTGGCCTAGCACCAGTTACCTAAATCAGGCTGGACTGAGTTTCATTATTCCTTCACCTAGATCATTTTCCCTGACAGCTATAAATTCTCCAGGGACCTCCCACAGATAGATAGATGACATATAGATGGAAAGATAAATGGATCTCTCTCTCTCTCTCTCTCTCTCTCTCTCTCTCTCTCTCTCTCTCTCTCTCTCTCTGTGTGTGTGTGTGTGTGTGTGTGTGTGTGTGTGTGTGTGTGTGTGTGTGTGTATTGGGCTAGGTAGGTAATGGTTTGGAAAATCAGAGCCCTTGCACGATAGGTTGTAACCCTTTTGCTATCTTTTATAACTTAAAAACATCTTCTCAAGGTAGCTACCTGACCACATTTATGTCTTGAGGGAAAGAAGACAAAACAGAAGGAGAAGTAGAAAATTTAATCAGTTATAAGAATAAATCATGAGGTAAAGTCCATACGGAAATAAGAAATGATGATATTCAGAGTTCACATGGAAGAATTTGCCATTGAACAAAGAAAAAATAATGCTTCTACTCAGGGGCTTATAAACTAAAATATGCATAGCTTTGGAAGACAGACCTACATGAGTAAATTCCTACCTGATGACTTCTATTTTGTCATTCAGAAGAGAATGGTGAAGGGCAAAGGATACCTGAAATAGAAATCTTGAGGTTGGAGAGCTCTGAATCAGCTGTTAGAAGAAATGGGAAAGAAGGCTATAGAAGTCATGTTGAAGGAGTCAGTATCATAAATTTCCAGCTTATCATGGAGAACATGAAATCATAGTAATTCCTACCTGTTGTTAAGTTATCAAATTGTCTTTGTCAGTACTGAGTAGCCTTAGTACAACAAAAAACACTTACTCAGTACTTATACAGGGCATCAGCAAAACTGAAACCCAGAAGATAGAGAGCACTAATTTATTGCAGTTTGAAGATGTCAGGGTAGCTGTAGCAGAGGAACAAGGGTGCAATAAAGCTCAAAAGTATTAGCAAAAGAGTGATCCAAGTGATAGAAAAAGAAAATGGTTTTTCAGGATGATACACTGGAGAAGCAGGGATCTGGGGACTGGAGGTCTCTGTCATGTTACAGAAGAAATAGGATGAGTAATATATTTAAGTGTTTATCAAAGAATTGAAAATGTTGACCAATAAATATGGGGAATCACCTGGAGATAAACAGGTAACAGAGAAGACAGTGTGCGGAAGATGGAACCAAGGGAGGATTCAAGACTCTAGAGCAGAGGTTTATGCATCTAGTGAAGCAGCAGTCGCTCAGAAGGGTCACTTGGAAACAGAAAGAATATGGATGCCATCTGAAAGACTTGGGTATAAGAGAGTAAAGAGGCCCCACAAGAAAGGAACACAGGGTCATGGAGACCAAAAGAAAAAGTTATTCTAGAGAGGCCAAAGAGAGCTTTGCTGAGTACAGGGTTCTTAAAAGGGCTACAGGGAGAAGCAATGAGACTGAGGTAAGCAGGGAGCTCCCAAGTTCAGATTCTATGAATGTTTATTTATTTTCTTGCTCAATTATATTTCATTAAATTTATTATTAACTTTTTGACTACTATTACTTACTGCATGGAGTCTTTCCACAAGTTTTTGATCACCAAGGCAATTTTTAGTGTCAAACCAAGAATCAAAGTCCTGTGGAGGGGTGAAAATTCTACAATAAGCACACACATTTTTAAAATAAACTCAATGTTCTGTGTATTTGTATGTATCCAATATAAAAACAATCTACTTTAAAAGTATTTTCAAAACATTTTATTGTGATAGTCATATACTTTACTTTTATAATAGGTGAAATTACTATAACTGTTAACAAAATTTTAGTAGCAATATAAGGGAACATTATCACCTTAGAAAATATTAGTCTTCACAATATCACAAAACATATCTAGTTAAGAAGCATAGGGTACAAAAAGTAAGCCTTGAAACCCTTGAATCATTCTATTCAATTTGCTGATCTCATAAAACGGTGTTGATAATAATAAAAATAGTAAGCTTCTCAAATTTATAAAAAGGTTGAACACACTACTCTAGAGTCAATCTATCTTTTAAGTGCAACAATATGATATAGGCAAAATGACAGAATAATTAAAAAGAATAGGAATACACTATTTCCCAAAACATGTCTACTCTACAATTTAGGGACTTTCTTATTCTTTCCTGA
The DNA here is from genome assembly GCA_004025045.1 of Sigmodon hispidus. NCBI lineage: Eukaryota > Metazoa > Chordata > Mammalia > Rodentia > Cricetidae > Sigmodon > Sigmodon hispidus. The sequence continues at coordinate 86,398 of PVIH01007063.1, forward strand.
GAAAACTAAAACACACATGAAGAATCACAAATGGGTGAAGTATAAATTTGAACCTATTTTCTGTACTTTAAAAACATGTCTCAGGCCAGCAAGATGGCTCACAGCGTCAGCATGACAACATAAGTTCGAGCTGAGAACACAAATAAAGGTACAAGGGAGAAGTGACTTGATCAAGTTGTCCTCTGACCTACACACACACACACACACACACACACACACTATGCACACATAACAGTAATAATAAAGGAGAGAGAAGGAGCGGGAGAACATAAATGATACTGAACATTAGGAAAATATATTAAGATATATAATTTGATTTGGAGATGGGATTGGAGATCAGTAGTAAAGTATTAGCTAAGTACCCTGAGTTCAGCCCTGAGCACCACTACCCCTCACACAAATACTCTGTTTTAAACTTACATCTGCAGAATTAAAGACATCTGGCAATAAAAAATTAAGTAAAGCCCAGAGTTCATGCAGGTTATTCTGCAAAGGTGTCCCAGTTAGAAGTAAGCGATTAGTGGATTTGAACTCACGAACAATCTCTGAAAGCTAAAAAAAAAAAAATTATATATATATTTATTAGTTACATAAGCATTGTTCTGTTCTTAGACTGCTCAACATTAATTTACATACTTCCCTCAATACATTTGTGATACATTAAGACTCAAAAATTAACTTCCTAGTTAATTAATAGCCTAGTTCAGGTGGCATTGCACATCAATATCCTAGACATTTCCACAAATCATATTTATATCTGAGATTTCTCCCTCATCATGAAACATTTTAGGTCTCAAAAAACCAAACTTCTCCATGTAATCCAAGCTGCCACTTCATATAATAAAATATCCCACCAACCATGTTCATCTACCTGCATAGCTAAGCTCCAACTTATCCTGGCCACAATTATTCAGCACCAGAATTGAGCTCATTTTCCTTGGTATATGAATAAAAATTTCAAGTTTAAGATCACAAAAATATATGACAAAAATATTAAGTCAGTAATTTTAGAAAAATTCCTATTTTCATAATGCTCTTAATGAAGCAATCATGTGCTAACATGCATCCTTTACTCATGCTCCACCTGGTGGTTTTGCTCCAGTCCTGTCCCTGTTTCTTGCAAAGTAGCTCAGTGATCCAAAGAGAGGTTTGGCATTATAAGTGAACTTTTTCCTGCTGTCAATGAATTTGAATGGCAACAAATAACTGATATTTTTCAATGCTAACACCATACTCTAATTCATGCAAGTCAGATAATTCCAGGAAATTTCTTTTTCTAATCTAAGTCAATGCAAATGATATTTGTACACCAAATAATCTGAGCAATATTAAAATAATGTAGCATGACAGAGTTAAGCTATAATAGGAGAGATTGCAAATAAATACATAATTTGCATTAAAATTGGTGTTCAACTTGTATTGGTTCTGTATTCAATAATTTAGCCTTCATGAACACTTTTAAAAATGATTGTCATTTACATTCTGTACTCTTTAGTACTTTGTTTTTAATTTTAAACACAGAAAAGTGAACAAATCTACTAAGTAAATGAAAACATGAATAAAGATATTCAGAACTTACCTTAGATTTTTCATTTTTTATTCTGTGAGCTTCATCAATAACCAAGTATCTCCAATGAAACTTTTTAAACACAGATTTTTCTTTAATTACCATCTCATAAGAAGTCACACAAACATCCCACTCTCCAGGCATCATTTCATCGCGAATAAAAGCAGCCTAATGCAAAATGAAGTTTGTTATGTTACTTTCTGTTAACAAGGTGATCACCAAATTAAACTACCTGGAGAATATTAAGGGTTTTATGAAACATCCTAAGACCACACTTTGTCTTGTTCATTTGAGAGATAAGAAAATCAAGGTCAAAACTAACTTTGTGGTGAATAATCTGACTGTGGTAGGAGCATATTTATTAATAAAAGAAAAGAAAAGCTCATATTGGACAAAGCAGATTGCTTCATATCGCGAGAGGCTCAAAAGGATATGAACAAAATAACTGAACACCTTAATGTTTCAAAGATTCAAGCACTACTAACATAATCTAATTTACCAAACAGAAAGTACTTAATATATAGTAATAGTTCCCATCTATGCACCAAACACATTTTTTATTCATTCAACAGTATTTACAAGTGTTCAATATGCACTAAAAGGTTTCCTAGACTAACACAGAGGACAGAAAAATAGCTTTGTAGCCACCTCAGTTACATGCTCAGAAGTAATAACATTTTTAAAAGGCAATTAAAATATTAAAAGATTGTTGGGGGCAGGCTAAGTACCAGATCTCATTATTTCCTACTATCACCTTATCCTTGTGCCACTGAGTAAAAGATTCAGTTTCATGGTTTCTCACAAGTTTTATGGAATTGGGATATATGTTTACTTAGCTTAACCTGCATTTAGAACTTATAAAGTTATTTACCAGATTTAGAGTTAGATATCTTGATGAAATATTGAAGGCCACATGACCCAAATGCTCTTTTGTTGGTATTAAAATCATGCACATTGAAACTCACTCATAACTTCACAATCAGTAGTGATGTTGGAATTAAGACCATATCTGTTTCTATGTCTACTAGATATGGATTCCTCTGTGATAGATAAAGAAGAGCAATATGACAATAGACTTCAAGGTGACTTTACATCAGTCAGGATCAAGAGCCTCTCTATTATATAGACAGAATCGGAAATATTGCTAACAATTTCACAACTCAAACGCCTTTATAGAAATTAAATTTTTCGTTATTAAATACTGGCCTCCCAGGTTATTTACAGAAAGTCATAAAAATGGGAGAGTCAGCATATCTATCCCATATGACAACAAGGTTCAAATGGGTCTACAAACCATCATCTGGAAATTTTAGATACATTTCTAAGAACTGAGCTTAACACATTAATTCTTATGTGATTGATAATTCTTGGTTTTGAAAATCTTAATGATTACCCATAATAAACTGCATTTAACTTGTGAACCAATATATGGATAGATGTTTGAATGTGTGCATCCAAAAGACAACTTAAACAATTTCTTAAAGTAACACTTTGGTTTGCCATAGTATGAAACTCTGCTTGTTTGCTCTGCTAGTTGCTCCTGATGTTTTAAAAGTTGTTGCCACTACCAACTAAGATGAAACCACAACCTATTCATGGTGGCTCACAATTTGTAAAACACTGACTTTACAGATTGGCTTTAAAAACTAAATGATTGTGCAAGTCAGCACAATTCCAGCCTCCCAGGAAGCAGAGCAGTCATGATTAAAGTTCTCTCTCTTAAAATTCCCAGTGGTACTTCCAGATACATTAAGATTCTATGTATCATATTAAAAGCCACTGATTTAGATTTTCATACAGTGGGCATGGTGCCTACTCTGGAGGCTGAGGTAGGTGGAGGTGAGTTACCTCCAGCTTAGTCTACATAGTGAGTTCCAAACCAGTCAGGCCTAAACAGTGAGAGCCTATCTCAAAAAAAAAAAAAAAAAATTACTATTGTACTGTAAAAACTCAAGCCTGAATGTTTCTCTTTTACTTATAATCTTCAAGAAATGGTTTTAGTAAATTATCAGTATCTGAGAAATGCCATTTTGTAAGCAATAATACTACATTGATCAAAAAAGAGTTTGAAATGACCAATTTGCTATGAAGATATAGTAAATAGGCTTAGAGAGGGATCAACCTTGTGATTCTAAATTTACGAACTCAGCATTTCAATATTTAAATTATTTATAAGTTAAATTTAAATAAATTTAAGCAAATTTTCTTCAAGCAAAATGATAATGATAAAATTCCATAATTCATTATGGTTCTATTCCACTGAGAGTCTCTTGATAACCCATCTATCTAAATATGTAAACTAGTATAAACTTTTAAACTATGTTCTCTGGGGACAAAATAAAGACAATGTTCAATAATATGCTTTCTAAGCAAATTATTCTTCTTGTGTTTTGCATAATTTATTACTTTTTGATTAATTCTACAGTCCTAAAATAATTATATCCTACTAACTGGACAAATAACTAATTTAAATACCTCTTCCTCCCCTGCCAAAATCCAAATTTCTAGATAATCTGAGAATGCATACAGATATGTTACAATATTATGCGTAAATAGAGAATGGTTAGGTTCTATGCAGCCACAGAAGATTTCTGTGTATGGAATAATGTATGACTGCACCAAGCAAGCCAAAACATCAAACACCAAGATTTAAGTCATTCCAATTTCTGTCTACAAAACAGCACAAACGATGGGGCTGTTAGTAGTCTATACTACATAAAAAGTAAAGACAGTTCACAAACGTGGTAACTAAAGGAGTTATTATGTACAAAATACAGCAGAACCTAGCTCAGAGTAAGTACACCTGGAGTGTTATTTATCAGCAATAGTAGTCATAGCTGACTGACGTGTCTTTAACTGCAATATTACACAACTGCAGTCTAGGAATGACATTCTTAACAGCCTTTTTAAAATTGTTTCTCAACTTACTCTTACATCTTTGTCTCCAACAAAACAAATAACACGGAGAGACGGAACCCATCGTTTAAATTCATTCATCCAGTTGTGTAATGTAGACTTTGGAACTAACACCATGTGGGGTCCAGGAATGTTTCTGTAGTGCTTCAGGTAACCAAGCAAAGCAATGGTTTGTAAAGTCTTTCCAAGACCCTGCATTATCATCACAAGGGGGAAAAATACATAAATACACATTTTAAAATGAAATAATTGTTAGAAACAACAGAAGAAAAATATTTGCCAATTATCTCACATTGAGAATTAGTTTCCCACCAATAAAAAGTAAAAAGGGACTTTAAAAAGAAAAACACAAAACCATTTTAATCCAGTATTTGTCATGAGTAGGGAGGAAAAGAACCAACAACCTGTACTCAAGTTGTTGTGTAATGCATTACCTTTCCATTTAGGCTATGCCAACTCTATTTCAGAGCAAAAGCAAGCTAATTATGAAATCTATTGTAGTAGGTGCGAAACTAGGGATTTTAAAGTGTCTGTTTCACAAAATAGACTTCTTTCTAGAATCTGCTGAGATAGTGGCCTTTTTTTCCTATAGTCCCCAGCATTACTCCAGCACAGGTATTAAATATTCTGACTGTGCATCTCAAGAGGCTCATGGTTGTCTACTTACACCTCACACCCTTAAAGACCTTAGGAATCAAAAAGGAACAGAGCATTGTGGTGAGAAAAAACCTTAGAGATCATCCAGCACAGTGAGCTTTTTAAAGTAATATATCAAACACTGTGAACCTGCCACATAGCCCATGGGAAAGGTAACTCGGCAGCATGCTATTCTGTCCTTTAAAGTCAGGTTTTCAAAATAAGATTTGGGGTGTGGCTCAGTGGAGAGCACTAGCTTAGTATGAAGCCCTGGGTCTGATCTCAGCCTCACAAGTAAAAGTAAACACTAAATAATTGAGCAGCTTTTTGCCTTTATCTCTAAGCAAAGCATAGAATTTCACTCTATAAATCTAAGCTAAATGCCATTTTTATGGGCTATATCTTATCTGATACATCACTTAAGATAGAGTGTTATGGACAATAGTCGCCAAAACCTTAAAAAGTTTAAGAAGATAACCCCACTTGCAGGAGTCCTATAAGAACAATCTGAGAGGAACAGAAAAACTAAGGACAAAATTGTCATAGCAGATGTACTTATACCTCCCAGCTAACTATCCAAATAGGCAACAGCAAGAGAGGAGTGGGCAGAAACAATAGTGCCCCCTCAAGACTTTTAGACAGTAAAAAACTTAATCTGACAAAATGCTTTAATGATATGAATAATACATATGAATATGAAGTCAGAATGCCAAATTATACATACAATATAATCTCAGCTGCACACCTATAAAATTTTTTAAAAAGAAACATGCCAAAATGCCAGCTGTGGTTATTTTTTGATGGCAGAATTCCTATTACTTCATTAAACTTAGTTTACATTTTATTTTTTAAATTGCATATATTCTCTAAAATATCTTCTCTCTTTTGCTAATTAAAACAAGATGGATATGCTGGTATGCACCTATAACCTCAGCTATCGAGGAGACCAAAACAGAAGCACAAGTTCAAACCTTGAGCAGTATAATGGGACCTTATCTCAAAACAAAACATACAAAAAGGATTTGTGTGCAGTATAGTGATAGAGTGCTTGCTTACTACAAACAAGGCCCTATGTTTAAGTTCCAGTACTGGAAAAGAAAAGAAAAGAAAAATAGACAATAAAAGATAAGATAGAATTAAAACATTATCTGGCATCAGTAGAATCTTGAAGGATCTTTAGATCATTTGTCTTAGACAGGTTGTAGCCAAGAAATTATTGAGGTAAATAATCATGGTCCTTCCTATGAGAGATAAACCAAAGTTCTGCCCCTCTGACCTGTATATGTCCCTCAACAGAATAATGTAAATATATGGAGCTCCTGACCCTTGGCTTTAAAAAAAAATGCTCTGCCACACAACTAATGGCTGCTCAGCCAAAGATGAGTGCCCATGTGATTGACTAAATGTCATAAAATGCATTTCATCACTTGGCCTTCTGGAGAATAGTAATTGAAAATATGGCTCCTGAGTCTCATAAATATTATATTATTGGGTTATATAGTACTATAACTTCCTCTATCCTCTCTTTATTATTTTTATCCTAAAATACAAATCTGGGTCTTCACATAATCCCCTCATCTACTCAGGATCATGGATGATCTTTTTCTTCAGTTATTTTGTATGCATCGCTACGATTAATTAGCTTATCAAAAGACTGACACTTGGTACTCTACCGTTATGGAGAGTCAACACTGAAGCTGAACCTCATGGTTATGCCTATGTTCTCAACACTCAGAAGGCTAAGCCAAAAGAATTGAAACCCATTAGTCTGAGGCCATAGAACAGTGTTCTATCATAGAAAGTTACAGGACAACATTCACTCATGTATGCATTTTTCTATCTGTTGGTGGGAATGTAAACTTGTTCAGCCACTCTGAAATGCAGTATGGAGGGAGGTTTCTCAGAAAACTGGGAATCAATCTCCCCAAGGATCCAGCAATACTATTATTGGGCATATACCCTAAATATGCACAGTTGGACTCCAAAGGCATTAGCTCAACTATGTTCATAGCATTATTTGTAATAGCAAGAACATGGAAACAGCCTAGATGCCCCTCAACTGAAGAATGGATTAACAAACTGTGGAACATCTACACAATGGGGTAATACACAAGTAAGAAAAAAATGGTATCCTAAAATTTGCAGGCAAATGGATGGATTTGGAAACATCCTCCTGAGTGAGGTCTCACAAACCCAGAAGGATAAGCAGGGAATCTACTTGTTTCCTTATTGTTTAGTTTATGTATCCTACTTCATTCCCAAGAAGATGCCAGGTTGCCTATTATAAATTGTGGAACATAAACTAATGGCAAAAGAGAAAGGGAAATGATACTAGAAGGTAAAGCATAAGGAAAAAAAGGAAAGAAAAAAGAAAAGAAAAAGAAACTACCAAGGGTAAACCTTAAAGGATGAAGAGATGCTTCGTGAAATTGCACTTTTCTCCTAGAAGCCAAAGTGCAAACAAAAACAAAAGCAAAGGAGATGTTGTACCACTTCAGGAAGTGTCTGTTGATCTTTGTGCTGTGCAAAGGGCTATATTCTAGAAGGTATTTGAACAGCTGTAGAATGCAAACATACTTTTGCAGGCTAAAGACATAGTTCAAAGATTAAGAGCACTTGTTGCTCTGACAGAGGACCTGGGTTCCATTCCTGGCACTCGTGTGTGGCTCACAACTATCCATAACTCCAGTTCCAGCGTATCCTATGCCCTCTTCTCATCTCCCTAGGGCACTGTGAACACACGGTCCACATACAGGCAGCCAAGCCACCCACACACATAAAGTAAAATAAATAAATCTAAAAAGTAAATTGTTTTTGCACTAAATAACATTTCCAGGCATAGGGTTTCAGGGAACTCTGGCATAGGTAGTTCACATTTACATCAAAAACTTGTAGTAACTCAGAACATACTTTAAATAGCAGCACCTTACCATTTCATCCGCTAAGATACCATTGACACCATTTTCATACAAAGAGATCAACCAGTTGAGTCCTCGGATCTGATAATCCCTCAAGGGTCCTCCCTTCACATCTGCAAACACAAATGAAGGATGTCTCACACTTCCACTAGTATACTCAAGCAAATTTGTTTTTCTCAAACCGAACTGTAAAAATAACCATGACTGTGATAAAGTACTCACAGGAAGGCGAAACCTCAAATCTAACACACACGTTAGATGTTTTCCTACTCTCTGACAGCAGTTCTTCATCTTCTTCTTGTTCTGTGCGCCTGTGGCGATAGCTAAAGTGGAAAAAAAAAACCTTTCACATTGAAAGCCAGTGCTAAGGCACCAACTAAGTTAGGTTTGCTAACATCTTTTATGAAAGAGAAATGTGTTATCTAGTGTCTAGCATAGAATGTGCTAGAAGCAGTCTACATTTTTAACTAATTAAGTTCTGGTAAGGATAAAAATCAAATATTGTTGACTCTGTGACATATGATATTGCCAATAATCATATTTTATATGCATTTATACTAAGCAAATGGAATGGGAAAGGAAAGAAAGTAGAAAGAAGGGTACGTACTCTCCAGCAGAAATCAAGTTCTGCTTCTCATCTTTCTTTACTCGAGGATGCCCCAGTTTCATGGTGAGAGGAGAAGTTGGCGACTTCTGTGCTGAAGGTTGAATAAAATGTGCAAAAAGTTCTGTCTGCTTCAGTAAAAACTCAAATCTCTTTGCGCGGTCTGCTTTCTAATTTACAAAAAGGAGAGAAAAAGAAAAATTTTCTTTTTATACTAATTTAAAGTTACTTAGCAAATTTCTTTTTATACTCATTCAAAGTTACTTAGCAAACATTTATATTCTGCTTGCTTTATACAATATAATCAGTGCATTTAACATACTAACCTACCAACTTCCCCTCAGAAATCCATGAGGTAGTCACCGGTGTTATATCCATGATAAAATGGAAGCACAGAATGTGCAAGGAATGTTCACAAGTTGTAAGTAAATGCTATTTCAAATAGTTTGAAAATAAGAAAAATGATCTGACAGATCTATTAAAAGCTCCCAAATGAAGTAGAACCTCAGAATTGGAGATGTAATGCATGTGCCAAGGCCCAGAGTTCAAATCCCAGTCCCCAATATGACAAAAGGATCCAAAAGTCAAAATTATAAAATATGATTCATTCATAAATTAAGCATCAATTATTATGTCCTAAGTATAGAAACATACATAAATTGGGACCAGATATGGCATACACATTTAATTCCAGCATTCAGAAGGCAAGGCAGAGAGAGGAGGATTTCTGTGAGATCCAAACCATACTGGTCCACATAGTAAGCTTTAATACAACCAGAAATACACAGAAAGATCCTTTCTCAAAACCCCCATAACAAAGAAATGAGTGAATGAATAAGCAAATAAAGCATATAGAAATTGTGATACATACATACAATAAACTTAACTTTGAGAATTACCATGCTGCACCTAGAAATAACTGAAATCAAAGAATATAGTTACACCTGCTCTCAAAAAAAATTTAGTGTCATGGTATGATAATACAGTAAACATTGCTTTGAATTATAGTGATATGGAAAATTATATCTTATGCTATTTGTATGTAAGGTTTTTACTCAACGGGATGAAACTTAGACAAATATAAGCACACACATATGTGAAACAGCTAATCCCTATTAAGTACCAAATGCTGATCTGTAGTCTAAAATTTCAATGAGCTATGAAGCATTATATAAAACTTGTAGCATCAACATGAACAAGATATTTTATTTCTTATGACTTTATTGAGTCGTTCGTTTTCTAATAAAAAGGACTGTGGGTTTGGATGGGAGGTGAGTAGGGGAGAATCTGAGGAATAAGGGAAGAGGAAACCATATTCAGAATATAGTAAAAATATTTCTAATAAAGGAAAAATAGAAAAAATTAAAAGAATAAACATGCTCACTACAAAACCTTAAAAATACAACAGATTTGTAACTCATCCTAAGTAAAGGAAGAAACAAAGTTGACTTGAGTATTTGTTTTTAGAGTCACTTTCTGACCATTCAGCAGAGAATAACTGATTAATGGTGAAAAATTAATAACAACACCAAAAACTTACATTCATTAACATAGATACAAGACATAGAAAAAATACATTCATATGACCAGCTGGATGGAGGCCAAAACTTTTCCACTTCGTGTTATCCTCTCTGGAATGTTGTTTTTAGAACTGTTAAAACATTAACTGTCTCTTTAGATGTGGTCTTAAACATCAAGGCTCAGACCCTTGTAAAATAGCTATCAGCAAGTAAAACATGTATTTCCTCTCTACTTATTTTTAAAACTGTAAAAGTAGTCCTTAGGGGGTAAACTCAGTTCCAACTATCTCTCCAGTTCTCAGTGACTGAAAATTAAACAAATCATAAAGCAATATGGCGCTCAACTAAGATTATACTATTTAAGTATGTAATGCTTTTATGCATTGGGCAAATAAACCTAAATATGCCTCAAAAAGTGTATTATCATACAACATATTTCCTTAATGTATAGCATTCATTTATGTGCAAATTAAGAAGGAGAAATATTGATCTGGTATCATGACCACATTTTCTTCAAGGTAGAAAGCCACACAGATACTGACACTGATACCTTCCTTCATCACTGAGTACACAAAATATCAACTTCTCATCTCAATTATTCCACATACTTTCCATGATCCTTAATTATCTCCTTCAAAAATTAGATTACTTTATTCAATAAAAAGTAATTGTTGATTTGGTGGTTAAAGTGCTTGTCACAACTGTACAACATCCTGAGTTCAGATCCCTAGCACCTACATAAAAAGTTCGATACACACTTATGCTTCCAGTATTGACAAGAAAGAGAGGTGGATCTCCAGAGATCACTAGCCATTCAGCCTCACCAAATTTGTGTGTTCTTGATTAAGCCAGTGGAAAAAAATTGAGGTGGAGAGTGAATAAAGAAGAAACTCACTCAAACCCTTCCTCAGGTTAAGGAGGCCAGGAGATATATATATATATACATACATATATATATGTATATATATATACAAAACAAAACAAGGTAGGCAGTGACTGAGGAGGATATCTGACATCCACTTTGGCCTACACACACACACACACACACACATATATACACTTGTGATAATGTGATATAATAAATTACACTTGAAGTCTGAAATCTGATTATGTGTCATAAACAGACAAATCTTTTTCATCCTTCATATCTTTATAAAAATTCACTATATGCCATGTATGGTGGAACTAATAATCACAGAAATCGGAAAACTAAAGCTGGAGAGTCACAAGTCCAAGAATTTCTGCCTGAAATTATATAACCAGACTGTCTCCAAACAAGCAAGCAAACAAACAAAAGAATCACAGTGTTCACAACCTTACCAACGGTATATTTACCATTTTCTCTTCATATTCTGGGTCCATTTCTTTTTCACATTTGGAAGCTTTAGCAGCAAGTTTGAGTTGAAATGGAGAAATGATTTTCTAGCAATTCAAAGAAAATAAATATCAGACAAATGCAAAGCAAAGTCTTTAAGCTGGTCAATGTTCTCCCTTAAGGAAGGCCAAAAATAATTAAATAATATGATAAATAAATCACAGAAGGACATGCATGGAGCAATGATGGGAGCATGTTATGAAGCAAGGCTCATGATTAATCCAGTTCTATGCACCTAAGGTCCAATAAAAAAAAAAAAACCTACACTATCGGAGAGATGTCATTAATTAGAATTAAAATCCAAAATAAAACACTAAACCTTTTTGTCTATTTTTAAAATTAAAACAGAAGAAATGTGTAACCATAAAATACCAGACTTAGAAATCCTGAACAGGCTGATGCTCAACCACAACCCAAAGAATTCAAGAAATGTAAATAACCCTCCCAAACACTTCTTATGTACTGGAAAGCAGCCAAACTTTCAGAATAAAAGACTCTGGCTTCTGTTCCAAAATTTGTCTTTTTAGACTAATTAAAGCATGTAAATTTTTATGCGGTGTGACATGATCTCATACACTTAAAATAATCCAATAGTACAGCTTCAAACTAGTCACTTTATTTCCTCTAAGGGAAAAAAAAACTTCTATTCATGTTACAAAAAAAGTTTTATACAAGTGATTCATCAGAGCTATTCTCTATTAAATAGATATTTTTAAAGCTGTAATTTAGTGAAAACTAGCATCAATTACTAACGAGAAGTCAAAAATAATCTGCCAATACAGGATCAATATCTTACATAAAAACAAGCCTAATTATTTAAATGTCAGAACATACATAGACTAAATATCCTTCTCGGGGTGAAATAAAGAGATAAAATAACAAAAACAAGAACCTATTCACTAAGATCAATAACAAGAATATTTGAATTTGAACACAGACTGCAGAAATTAAAGCACAAATCTTTTTTTGAAAACAAAAGAAATGAGGTCACTTTTATCACAGCTTTTGCCAACCTGTCTTTGAAATCTTCCATAATAATTCAGCACCAGAATGTGAGCATAAGCAAGAAAACAAAATGCCTCTAATAATTCATGATTGTTTTCCAACATTTGCTATAAGTGAGGAAATTTAAACAAATGTTATGGAACTTGATCTTGGTCAGAATCCTACCTTGGAGCACTGACCACATAACAACTAAGTTGATTTATAGCAGCTCATGTACAGTGATGAACTATGGGAGATGTCTTGAATGTAATTCTGGATGGAATGGAATCGAAACTGAGAAAGACATTTTGAAGAACATACTTTCAACATGTCACATATGCTGGGAGTCTTAGCACAGGCGTTTAATTGCAGGACACAGGAGGCAGAGGCAGGCAGATCTCTGCGAATTGGAGGCTAGCCTGATCTACAGAATGAACTCCAGAAAAGCCAGGGCTATGCAGAGAGATTCAGTTTCAAGGAAAACAAAATAATCAAAAAAGTCACATGTACTACAAGTCTCATTTTAAAGCAACAAAATCTTATAAATACATGAATAAATAAATCTTTTAAAGATTACATTTTAGGATCCACCAATACCACTTTTAGGCATATACCCTAAAGACACACATTCTCATCCCAAAAGCATTAGCTCAACTATGTTCATAGCAGCATTATTCATAATAGTAAGAACCTCGAAACATCCTAGATGCCCCTCAACTGAGTAATGGATTAACAAACTGTGGTACATCTACACAATGGAGTACTACTTAGCAGTAAGAAAAAATGATATTCTCAAATTTGCAGGCAAATGGATGAATTTGGAGAATACCCTCCTGAGTGAGGTATCACAATCCCAGAAAGACAAGCAGGGGATGTACTCACTCATTAGTGGACTTTAAAAAAAAAATGTCATTGTATACAAGAGCTCAAGACCAGAACATAGCTAAATGACACAGTGCCTCACTTCTGCATTAATGGCCTCTGGCAGAGGTGTGGGTAAGGGAAAACTTGTTTTCTTTAAGGGTCTGGCCACAAGGAGTTTAATTATGCTCCAGTAAGTAAATGAGGAGCATAAGTGGGCTTTTTCGTAAATGGGGAGGAGATCATAAGAGTGGGTATGCATCTGAGAGGACTGATAACTGAGTTTGATGGAGTGCATGGTGTAAAATCACCAAATAATAAATAAAAAATATATTAAAAATTACATTTTCATCTTAAAAGGTTAACGTGGTGGAGTTTTCAAGTTTTAAAACATTAACAATTACCTTTGTCAAGTATGTATGTATGCATGTGAGCACTTGGTACTCTCCTCTGTCCTTTGTCCTTTGTCTCTGGCTCTACCAGTATCTTATCTCTTAGCTTCTGTGGGTCCTCAGCCAGCAAGAATAATCTTATCACCAGAGGAAATAAGGACTAGAAGGCAGGGAAGGAGGAGGCTTCCTTCTTGGGAACAAATAACTGGTCTGAGTCCTAAGATATCCTGACCCTCAGCTTTGCCTTGTTTATAACTAGCATCTGTGGGGGCATCTCCCAGGCATGTAGTGCAGCCAACTCCTGTAACTCACTCAATGTTCTGGGCTTGTCTGAATCCATTGGGCAACAGGGTGGGTAAGGGCAGCTTCCTGATAGGAGATTATATATATACATACATATATATATGATAAAGCAATTATATATATATATATAGAGAGAGAGATGGGGGAATAAACTTCACTATCAGAAGATTAAATTTCAGAAAAACATTTTATTCATTAATTTTGTGCTTAAAAATCTAATCATGAGGGTTATAGACATGGCTCAGAGATCAAGAACACTGGCTGCTCTTCCAGAGGTTCTGAGTTCAATTCCCAGCAACTACTTGGTGGCTCACAAACATCTATAATGAGATCTGGTGCCCTCTTCTGCTGTGCAAGCAGAATACTGTATATATAATAAATAAATCTTTTTTAAAAAATCTAATTGCACAGTAATTGAATCCCTCGTCCTGAACAGTACTAAGATGTAGATAATCACTTGAAACAATTCTCTACAACAAAATTTTTAATTTTTTTCAAGAACCAGAAGGTAAGAAAAAATACACCTGTGTGGGCTGTCACAGCCATTTCACTAATAGCTGTATCCAGTTCTATCTCATTTGATAGTCTAGCATTGCACATCCAAGGAAATAAAAGCAGTACCAAATGACATAGTAAAGACTACTAAAACAAGGCATATCATAGACACCAGGAAGAGATGACAGAACTCCGTAACTGAAATCCTGTTCTGTATAGTAGCATCCTTCATCCTTGGAGTTGTGCGTCACTGATATTTTTGTCTTTTGAACATGGTTTAAATGATCATATGCCTTTGTTCTATCTATGTCCTGTATGATCGATAAATTCTTTCTGATGAAAGTAGATGAGGTCTTTTAAAAGTGAAAGTAAATACCCTGCTATTGAGGAGGAAAAAGGCAAAAATTATGAGAAACAGAAATAATTAGAAGCTATTATTACTATTTAAAAATCTGAAAATGGTTATTTAGTTGAGGAGAAACAATCTGCTTAATTTCAACTGGCTTTGTATCAGTGTCAAAATATAATAACTGATGACTCTGAGGGAAAGGATAAATATGTACTTCTTACAGATTCAAAGTAGTTCAAAAATATACTTAACATTTTTGAAGGGTTTATCTATGTGTTTCTATACATTTGTTTGGTGTATACATCAAGTGTGGGGGGAAAGAAAAGAGCATCAAGACTTTATTGCTTTCTACTTATTTCTTTGAGAAAGTGTCTCTTCCTCTACCAAGGGAAGGCTGGAAGACCAGAGGCTAGTTGTAGGGGGTGGTCATCTGGGTGGCTTGGAGCAAAACACTATCAGGGGCAGGGCAGGAGGGGCTAAGGGTGCAAAGATTGGACATTTTCCTAAGACAGCAAACATGGTTCCTCATGTTTGTATGGTAAGGTAAATCTCGGAGAGGTTTTCTTGGCAGGGTTTGTCCACTAGGTTTCTAGCCACCAAGCCCCAACAATCCTTCTAGTTCTGTAATCCTCAAAAAAGAGGTCTTCAGGTGTGGGCTGGCCTAGTGTGTTACCTGGTTGGAGGAAGCTAAGTTCTAGTCCTTATGATTATGTATCATTGGCTCTTAACCCTTTTTCCCATCCCATTCCAAAGTAAGCTTCTAAGAACAATTAAAAAAAAATGTTTAAATGACCAAAATAGGAAATTTTAAAGCCTGAGAAAATGAAACTTCTATCCTGAGTGGACAAATGAGGTTTCAGCAGAGCAGTGTAGAGTTTGTGAACATACAACAATACACTTCGTGTCTAATAAATATATTTTTATTAACCCCCAGTCTTTTCACAAAGGAAATCCAAAACCTTTTACAATTTCAAAATTCAACATGGACTATTTTGTCAAAAAATGAAGGAAAAGAAGGAGGAGGAGGAAGAAGAGGAGGGGGAGGAGGAGGAGGAGGAGGAGGAGGAGGAAGAAGAAGAAGAAGAAGAAGAGGAGGAGGAAGAAGAGGAATAATTATTTAGCACTTAGATTTGCCCAGTACAGGGAATAAAAGGCACTAGATGCATTTCTGAATTTCTCAACCAATTTATATTGATACTTGGTATTTGACCCATCTTTAATCATTAATGTTGTCTTACTGTGATCCAAGTATTAGATACAACTTACATCCAGTGTTTTCCATGGTTTTTACTTAGCACCACAGTTGTCTGTGTAGTCAACTTTGTTAACAGTAAACTACGTTACTTAAGTAACTGCTGGATTTAGCATCACCCTTCAAATTCAAGGCAAAAGGCGTTAATTTCTTCCAAAAGCTGTCGATTTAGTTAGCATTTCATAACAATACATACAAACCCACTTGAGATTTCTGAAGCATAATTTCAATTGCCAGCCATTTTTTAAATCATGTGTGTCGTAAACAAAAAAAATCCACCTATAAACGATCTGTTCTGCAATTTTATTAGACATCAAAACTTCTTATGCTCCATCTTATCCTTTAACATCAATTTTCAAAGCATTGTATAGTTTTGTTTGCATATTCATGTGAAATAATACCTACTCTCTGGATTTGTCTGTAATAGGTGTGACAGTGGTTCCTTCTTATGTATCAGTAGTTCTTTCTACAGACTGTGACTTTACAACATTGACAAAAATTGCCTATGTCCAAGAGTAAATGGTGCCCCAGTAGACAAGGGAAGTAAAAGGCTGGAAGATCAGTGGCCAGATGTGTGTGTATGGGGGGGGGGGGTTTCATCTGGGTGGCCTGGTCCGAAACACTATCAGGGGCGGGGCAGGAGAGGGTGAGGGTGCAAAAATTGGACATTTTCCTAAGACAGCAAGCATGGTTCCTCGGGGTGAGGATTATAAGGTAAACCTCGGAGAGGTTGTTTCTTGACATGACATCCCCTCCTCATCATGAGGCGGCGATCAAAGGAACAAGGAGGATTATTTTTTTTATTTCTGTAATCTCAAAGACAGACATTGCCAATCAAAGCAAGCTTTATCTTCCAACCATTCTCCCCCTTCCCTGTCTCGGTCGGTCCTGCTCCCCCTATCTACCAGTACCTTGAAATTTAAATAACAAAAATAAGCCCCAGTCAAACCCCCTTCAGCGATAGGGGGATTGAAGGGCCCAGATTTCCCAGGCAGAGGCCTACGGGGGAGGGGGGGGTAGGAGAACAAGCAAGAAAAGGGAGAGGCGGAGGCTTTTTCCTGCACAACCCCATCCCCCATGCTGTTCCCCCAGTTCCGGGAAGGTGGGGGGGCTTGGGCTTGGAGAGACTTGGGGCTCAGGATCGGACACCCCGCCACCCTGCCGCGCCCTCGCCCTGCCCCGCCCCCGCCCAGCAGGCGGCCGGCAGGAAAGGGGGAGGGGAGGGAATGCTAAATGGTTCTGCCGTCCGGCTGCCCCCATCCCCGCGGTGATTGCAGTACCTGTCGGCGCCAAAAGGTCAGGGTTTGGGCCCCTATGAGGGGCCAGGCACAGAATGTGACCAGCACACACAGAGCGCCTGCACACACCCCTTTCCTATTTACCTCCTTCTTCTTCTCGCCCTTCTCAGTGGCCGAGGTGGCTTCCGTGGTGGCGGCAGCCTCTCCCTCCTCCTTAAAGGTGGACGGCCCGGGCTGCTCATCTTCTATGACCACTATTGTGGCTCTGGCACTGGCATCCGAGGCTGCCACGGTGGCTGCCTCTGTGGCCGTGTCCGGCTCCATGGCGTTGGAGCGGGAAAGATGAGGGGGGACGAGGAAGGGGAGAAGGGAGGCTCCTGGGCAGCAGCAGTGGCTGCGCTGGAAAGAGCTAGATAGAGCAGGAGTAGGG
>PVIH01007064.1:0-22728 GCA_004025045.1 Sigmodon hispidus
AAAAAAAAAAAAAAAAAAAAAAAAAAAAAAAAAAAAAAAAAAAAAAAAAAAAAAAAAAAAGAAAACCCGAGAGAAAGTCCTATGGAGACGAGTCGACTGAGAAGGTGTAGACACTTTATTCTGACTTCTTAAAGTTACCATAGAACTTCCACCTTCCAAAGGGTCAAATAAAAATAGACTTTTACAAATTAAAAAAGATACAATTTATCTACACAGAGGAATCTGCTAACGTTACCATATAAACAAACAGTGCAAACAGAAAGATGGAAGCTGCTACTGGAGAACGACTGTGGTCCATGGGTGCCACGAGCAACATCGCATGTCAACACAACCCGGCCAGGAAGGCTGTGCTGACTTTTCCGGAAGCTTTCTTGTCACCAAGGTCTGCATCAAACTGTCACAAGGCTGGCTGAGTCAAGCTAATGTCCGTTCCAGCTGGAACTGCACAAGGTCACATGCAGATAGCTCATAATACATCAAACTCCCACAGCAGGACTAGGGAACCCCACAAATGCCCAAGTGCAGAAGCAAACCAGGAAAACAGCCTTGACCAACCTCAGCTGTTCCTCCATGGAGATGTGTCTGACAAGGTGCTGTGACCCTGGGGGCCACTGAACTGAGCTGCTGCTGATTCTAAGGGACAGCCATGGGGAGGGTTCCAAGGCTTACAGTTTTAGTTCACAAGTGGAAAAGCTGTTGTCTTTGGGCTTTTCTATTTGGGAAGGTTGGGGGGGGGGAAACACTGGGTGTCCCTAGAGGGCTGGGGCTCAAGCTTCTGGTAAAAAGATAAGCAAATAGGGAAACAGAGGGCCAGGGCCATAGTCAGCTGCAAAGATCCAAGGTAATCCCTGACTGAGATCGTGGATCAATTTCCCAAGTGCTATTAGAAGACTGCCAGGCCCAGAGACCTGGTGCTACTAGCCAGGCCCTGGCACAGATGCCCTCCAGCAATTTCATGAGTTAAAAAGTATCTCAATGTACCAGGTGGTGGTGGTGCATGCCTATAGTTCCAGCACTCAGGAGGCAGATACAGGTGGATCTCTTTCAAGGCCAGCCAGAGTTCCAGGACAGCCAGGACTACAGAGAAACCCTGTCTTAAAAAAACCAAAAAGAAAAAACAGTATCTAATACAAATGAATGTCACCTGGTATCCAAAGAACAGCTACTACAGGGGCCCTAGGCTGCAGGAGAATGAGTGCTGATGTCTCCACCCCGATGTTGAGGTGCCAACTCAGAGAGGACCAGCAGCCAGGAGAGAATGAAACCATGAAAAATCAGTGAGGAACAAGGGGCAAGAGCACGCACTCCCTCCCCAGCCCCGAGATGAGCAGCTGCAGAAGTTTCTCTTCAAGTCCTCAAGAGGAGGGCTCAGTGGGATGGTGTGGGCAGCAGGGTGTGAGCAGTGAGCATGACAGGAACCATTAGCTTTCTCCTAAGGCCACACAAACCTTTGTCTGGCCCTGGCTCAGGACAGCCTGTTGCCAGCTTGTAGAGCCATTCCAAATTGGCTAGGGCTTGGGGTAGTGGTTCTGTCTAGGGGGTTCCTCAATTTTGGTTAACTTGGAATGAGTCCAAGACAAAGCTGTGGCTGCATCATAAGGAAGACAGAGATAAAGGCTTAGAACGCCCAGTAATTGTGGGGAGGAATGAACCAAGAAAGAGTGAAGAGCATGTGTTACTGGGAGACCAGGGGAACTGATGAATGGGACTACTGAATACTTATAGGGAGGGGTGAAGGTGCTGCTCCTGTGATGGGATTTAATGATTCAAAGGCTGCTAACTGGGGTCTTAGTGCTTTATGGGTCTGACCAGAAGTGATTCTAAGGAGATTCAAGCCACGGGGCAAGAGCAGAGCGCCTGCTCGCTCCTAGGAAACAGAATGAGAGGAAATAGGCCAATGAAGAGGCGGAGAGCTCTAGTGTATCTGAGGTCCTGGGTTTGATCCTAGGCCTCCCCAAACATGGGGAGCAGTTCTCAGGGCCCAATTCCTGAACTTAGTAATAAATGTGATATGCACATAACATTCCCAATGTTTACCTCCACCCACACTCTTTCCATGAGGGTCTAGGCAATAACTGGGCTCTCTGAGAAACAGCCACAGAGAAGCACCACGTGCCTACCCAGGACCCAGCCTGACTCCACCTCCTCCAGAGGAGCCTGGGGAATGAGAAACGGAAAGTTCTTGCTGAAGAGGTTAGTAAAATTCCAACTTTCTGCTCGATACATCCCCAAAGCCCCTGACCCCAATCTTCCAGGACTCCAGGCAAGTGGGTGACTGAGAGCCTTCCTGCCAGCTGTGGGGCTGGTGTGTGAGCAATCCACCTGCAGAGACATCTCTGGGAGAGTGGGCTGGTGGCAGCCAGGCTCAACTGTCAGAGGGTTTGGTAATGCTGCCGAAGCCGGGCCTGCAGGAACTCATACGTCAAGTTGTGTCGTGTGATGATCCCCACGATCTAGGGCAAGAAGAAAACACCTAAGTCACCAGAGTTTACAACTTACCAGAAAGGACGTGTGTGAAGAGACCAGTCCCTGTGGGTGTACCCCATGATATAGAGACAGAAAGAGGATTGGGACCTGGACAGCCTAAGGACACGGCAGGGCTAGTGTGCTCACAGCACAGATTTCCTGTTCTCAGGAGGCCTGGGGACAGAGGTAGCTACACAAAAGGAACCAATGGGCCCTGAAATGGGAGTGAAGGGAGAGCAGAGAGAGAAGGGTTACTAAAGGGGACCCTGCTCCTTTCAGAGAGCCTCCTGCCTTCCCTCAACACAGATCTATGTGTGCTCTGTGCATCCTTTTATTGTTTTTGGTTTGAGTGGAGACAGGGTTTCATTCACAACATAGCCCAGGCTGACCTTGAACTTCATCTTCCTGTGTGCTGTGCTGCGAATACAGGCGTGTGTCACAATCCCAGGCAGAACTAGCCTCTGTTTCATTTTGTGTACTTGTTTATGAATAAACTATCTCTGAACTGCACCCCAAGGTCTTAGGGTTTGTCCTGTCTTAGGGTTTCTATTGCTGTGATATATTGCCATGGCCAAAAGCAAGCTGGGAAGGAAGAAGTTTCTTTCAGCTACATTATAGCTCATCAATGAGCAAAGTCAGGACGGGAAGTCAGAAAGGGTAGGGACTTGGACGCAGAAAATGATGCAGAAAACATGAAAGAGTGCTCTTTACTGGCTTGTTCTCCATGGCTTGCTCAGCCTCCTCTGTTATAGCACCCAGGACCACAAGCCAGGGATGGCACCATCTACAACAGGCTGGGCCCGCTCACATCAATCACTTACCAAGAAAATGTACTACAGCTTTGCCTCCAGGCAGATATTATAGAGGCATTTTCTTATTCAGAGTCCCTAATCCCAAACGACTCTAGCTTTCATCAAGTTAACATAAACTGGTTAGTGTTCATCTTTAAAGAGGGCACATACCAATGACAGAATTTGGGAGGCTGAGTCACAAGGACTGCCTCAAGTTCAAGGCCAGCCTGAGCTACATGAGTCAGGCCAGCAAGGAAAGAAAGGGGAGGATGGAGGGAAGGCAGGTTGTCCTTTAAAGAGGCACCGCTTCCTTCCATGGGCACATCTGTGACGTGTACTAAAGACCTTCAAAAGGGAACTAAAAGTCAACTGGATGAGAGGGCAGGGAGACCGGCCCACACAGGGTGAGCTCCTCCAATGGCAGAGGACCCGCCCAGCAAGCCTAAGACAAAACACACAGCGGAGATGAGCACCCGTGGGAAAACCCACTGTGACTAACCTGTGCACAGGAAAGCTGACAGAGCAGTGAGCTCAGCAGGCAGGGATCAGGGCATACTTTTATTTGTGTTTTCTTATTTTGCTACAATATAATATGACAATATAACAATAGCTATGTAATTAAAAAATTAAGTTGGACCGACAGGATGGCTCAGTGGGTAATAGAGTTCAGTTCCCAGAACCCAACCCTAAAAGTGGAAGGAGGGAACCAGTCCCACAAAGCTGTGCTCAGACACCACACAGATACAACTAACTCGGAAGAGAAATGATGGAAGAGCCTTCAAAACTAATCACTGGGTCCGCTCTATCTTAGAGCTCTCGGAGACTTTCCCCTGAAATCCTATCACTGCTACAAACGCCTCTAAGAGGTAGAAGCCAAGGCACACAGATCTGCAAGGCGAGAAGCCCTCAAGTGGAGACAGAGCAGGCAGGCTGGGGAAGAATGGAAGGCAGATCACGGGGCGCCCCCTGCTGGCCTGGCGTGACAGACATGCACGTGGGGAAGTGTCAGGGTGGGTGGACAGACCAGAGGCAGCCAGGGACACTGCTCTCCATCTGACTTACTCACCTCTCCCACTGCATTCACCACAGGCAAGTGGCGCAGGCCCATGGTTCTGAACAGGTTGAAAACTTGGGAAACATGGGTGTTGGGGGAGACAGTGAATGGTGAAGGGTTCATATATGGGGTGACATCCTGCAGAAGAGGAAGCAAAAAATCACCCACAGCCTGGCATAAACATGGACATAGCATGTGGGACAGCCCTGAGGGATAGCCCTCCTTACCACAATCATCCGGGGATTCAACAGTGTGAGATCCAGGTCATGTATGTCTGGATATCGTGGGTAGTCCTCAGCCATTTCAGCATAAGAAAGACGTGGCTGGCTGGCACTCTGCAATTCCGACCAAGACAGTGTCCTTGCAACAAACAGTGGTCACCAGGAGGGTCACTCTGACAGCCCCCCTCCCGCCAGTTAGTACCCTCCTGTCATAGGCACTCAGGGGGATGGACAGTACAGAGCCCCACTGGGTGCTAAGAAGGGAAACAGCAATACCAAACCAGGTTCTAACGGATGAAAAAACTGCTAATAGGGGTTGTGGGTTGAGTTGTGTCCCCCAAAAGGACAGAGCCAACCTATAAATCCTAGAACCTAGGTGCCTTCACTGGAAGCAGGGTTTCTGCAGATTTGCTTACACTGCGCTCACACTGGACTAGGGCTAATTCCAACATGGGGTAGCCTTACAAAATGGGGAGAGGATGCAGAATGAGTACTGTACATCGTCATAGTGATATTTATATTGCAGATGGCTGTGAGCCACCATGGTTGCTGGGAATTGAACTCAGGACTTCTGGAAGAACAGCCAGTGCTCTTAACTGCTGAGCCGTCTCTCCAGCCCCGAAGTGATATTTACAACCAGCAAGGTCTGGAGCTGTTGGCAAGTAAAGGGACCAGAGGAGGCTGGGGAGGCTCCTCTCCTAGCTCTTTCCAAGAGCTCGTCCCACGCACTCTGAATCTTGTACTTATGGTCTTCAACTAGGAAAGATTCTGCTTCAAGCTGCCAGGCCAATGACAATTTGACAAAGTGGCTACAGTACAGTCTCACAGGAGCATTGTCACAGCCCTCAGATCTCACTGATGCTGCCACAGGGCAGAGAGGTCAGTGCCAGGGCTCCCAGCACAGCGCAGTAGCCACAGTGCTGGCTATTGCTATCCTGAGTGGGCCTCTGCTCCTTAATTCCACTCAGCACCTTCTCTCTGGGGCTCCACTGCCAGCCAGCTTCAGAAACTATCCACTCTAGGAGGCTAGTCCTGGTGCTTCAGGGCCCAAGCTCCCCCCACTCCACTTTCCTTGCCTCTGAGCTCCCTATCAGCTTCTCTGCCCTCTGCACCCAGGTCCATACACACTCCACCCAGTCCCTGTACCAGGGAAACTGCTCTTCTACAGCCTTAACAGACCATAAAGGAGTGCAGGCAATTACATGGTAAAAATCCAACTCCCAACATCACAAGAGCCATGCTGGAAACCAGGGCTCTGGGGGACTTGCTCAGCCTCCTGCTGAAAAGGTGTGACGAGTGTGGTCTTGGGTGCCATGTGGACACCCTAAAAACCAAATGAAAGAGAAAAGGTGGCTACAGTGGAGCCTGGCAGGAAGAGGGGTACTCCTTCCACTAACACATGCAGAAAAGTCAGCTGACACCAGAATTAAAATCCTGCAGTTCTAAAGGCAGACAGGGTGGCACATGCCTATGGGGCCCAGCACACGAGTACTGGAGACAAGAGGATCAGACATTCATTCTCAGCTGTCCTGTGAGATACAGACCAGCTTGGGCTACACAAGATCCTGTCTCAACTCAAAAGAAAGCAAAAGGAAAAACTCCTCAGGACATGAAAAGTTCACAGGCCAGCAGGCTGGAGACGATAGACAAAATGTGGCAAAGGCTTAAAGGGACAACTGGAGTCAACCAGCTCTCACCTCCCTCAACGCCCCCCCCAGGAGGGGGGTTTAGGATGAACAACACCTCACAAACACAGCAAAAGGCATCTGAGGCCAAGCACCCTACTCAACAGCAGTTGTGCACACAGCATCACACACACAGAACTACCTCGTTCTGAACAACAGGGCCTGTCCCTGTCGCCCTCCTGCCAAGACTTACAGACTGACTTTCGGAATAACACACTCCTCGGACAAGCAGGGTGACGAGCTGTGAGCGCAGGACGAGGCCGTGGAAGGTCAGCGGGCGGAAGCGTTCCTCCATGGTCCAGTCTTCACTCGGGGACTGGTCAGGGTATAGGTTGGGGTAGGGAGTGTATCTGTTACACAAAAACCAAATGCTGCCTCATATACCCTCAGCAGGGTCGCTTCCGACACACCCTTGTTGCCTTCCCATAATCTCCAGCAACCTCAGCTCACTCACACCTACTGCATGCAGGGTGCTCTGCATGGAGGCTGTAGGCAGCCAGTGCAAGGCCCTCACCTCCTCTCCAGCATCTGCTGTAGCAGGTCCTCCTTTTCTGCAGGCTCCTCTGAGGCCACATGCTCATCGCACACATTTCGAAGCTCACTGGAAGGGTAAGACTTCATGGACTGGCCCCGCTTGCGCTGCTCGCCTGCACGGGTGAGGATGCTGGATTTCTATGGATAGGGTGTGGAAACAATGACAGTTTTTACAGGAGCCAAGATGGCAGTGTTGGGCATGCAAACAAACACAGGAGCTGTGTGACGGGAAGAACACTTTCTTTTTTTTAAAGATTTATTTATTATGTATACAACATTCTGCCTCCACTATGCCTGTGCGCCAGAAGAGGGCACCAGATCTCAAGATAGATGGTTGTGAATTGAACTGTGGTTCAATCTGTGGTTGCTGGGAATTGAACTCAGGACCTCAAGGAGAACAGTCAGTGCTCTTAATCTCTGAGCCATCTCTTCAGCCCCTGGAAGAGCACTTTCATGGAAGTCTCCAAGGCTCTCAGAGGGGCTGGCCAGTCAGTCCTTGAACTTGAATACAAGGCCTTATACATGATAGGTAAGGCTCTACCACTGCACTACACCCCCAACTCTGCCTAGTCCGAGTGTATCACTTGATCTTGATGGTCAGTCTGATCAGGGTTTAGTGGTTATCAAAGCAGCCTCTGAGTATCTGTTTCCACAGGGCCAGACCCCGAGCGCTTTTTCCTCACTGCTGGATAAAGAGGAGAAGCTGGGTGTAGCTGGGAGAAGGTCACGGTTGCATGTGGATGCAGGTGTGTCTGTGCTCTCTGAGGCTGTGTCTTGCCCTGGCCCTTCATGTACTCTTGTCTGCTTTCCCTCCAGCATGCTGCTGCCGTTCCCCTCTGTATACCCTCCTGGCCTGACAGACAGACACCCCTGAAACACAGGACCAAAGAAATCCTTCTAGGTGGTTTATTTATTTACTATTTCCCTGTGTAGCCCTGGCTGCCCTGGAACGAACTCTGTAGACCACGCTGGCTTTGAACTCACAAAGATCTACCTGCCATGCCTCCTGAGTGCTCAGATTAAAGTGTGTGCCTCCACCACCTGGCTTTTCTAAGTGGTTTTATGCCACACATTTTGTCACAGTAAAGAAAGCTTATCTACTGTATCCAACCTTATGGCTCTGCTGGCCTGAGACTCCACCTTCTCTCATTTGGGGAGGCACACCTCACTCAGTTCTGCACAGGAAAACAACTTTTCTTTTACAGCCTGTCTTGGAGGGACCACATATGTGTCTGCCCTTCCCACAGACACCAAAGGCAACAGGCAGACACAGCCTGCATGACATGATGGACCTGGACTGTGAGTTGAAAGCCACCTATAAGGCCAGCATCTGCTCACTAAAGCTCACAGCTGGGTCTACAGCTTCTAGTCAGTTTCTTCTCATTGTTTTTATCTGTGGTCTATTGACAGAGTTTCTCTATATATCCCAGGCTGGCCTGGACCTCACAGTGATCCTCCTGCCTGGGCCTCCACTTTCCTAAGTAGGTCAGAGTCCATTTGTGTCAGCAACTCTAGAACCCTCTGATGCTTGCACATGGTAAATAATTAATACCAAGTCCGCTAAAAGAGCCCACCCGCCTGCTTCCTGTTCTCAGATGAGCACACACTCTCTGTGAGACCCACTGTGTCACAGTGGGAGTGCTGCAGACTTTCCCTAGACTGACGGAGTCCGAGTCCACGCCAGCTTCAGATCAGCCCTCCACAGGATGAGTGATGGGCCAGAGGGTCCTTACTTACTGGCCTTCCCTTTGGGGATATTTTCTTTTTGTACCTTGAATTTAATGTTGTTGCTGATGAGCTGGTTGCCCTTCATGAACTCCTTCTCGTTGCCCCGGTTCTCTGTCACCACTGGGAAGGCGTGGTGGACGGTGGTACGCAGGATGCTCACCAGAGACTGGATTCGAGTGTGTGGGTAGACATACGTCAGGTTGGGCTCCATGATATCACTGGCTCTCAGCCTGCAAAGGGGGAAGCTCGAATAGCCTCAAAAAGACCACTGCTGTTGGGGGCAGGCTGGACTGGGCAATGCTGCTTCTCCACCTCCACCCAGATCCCTGGGGCCTCTCTTCTGAACCACCCAGCAGTTTCTCACACTCCCACCCCCTGCCTACTATACTGCTCCCCACTTTAACATGCTAGGGGAACACTGCTACCTCTCCATGAACTCCTCTAGCTTTCCCAAGGGTTGGCCACCACTCCTTGAAATACCACATCACATACTACATATCATAACTAACCACTACTGTTTTGGAATCACCAGGGCAATTCTGGAGTCCTTGTTTAGATCAGGATGGCAAGCCAGAGCCCATTGATCATTTCTAGCCCTACACACTCATCCACGTCCGCTTTCCTACTGCAGTGACAGCGCTGTGGGGCTGACAGGCTCATAATGCTGAAAATATTTGCTGCAGGAAAGGCTGCTGGCCGTGCATTAGTTCATAAGGCCTGCCTGGTAGCCAAGATTAGAGGTTGAAAACACCCACGGACATCCCAGCCAAGACAGTGTGGCGCTTGGTTGGGTGTGTGGGTAGGCCAGTGTCACTGCTGAGACATTGTATGTTCTCAATATGAACATCTAGCCAAGATAAAAGTTTGATCCACTTCTCAAAATCTACTTGACCACAAAATCTACCTACTTAGGACACTAAGAAGTCAAATAACCACAAAGGAGCCTTGACTCTGGGCCCCACCATGCCACCGAGCTTGCCCTCCAGACTCCTAGCCAACTCAGCTGTTCAACATCCCCAAACACACAGGGAACATAAATAAATGTTCTTTTAATCTAAGCAATGTGAGCTACTGTTTCCCACCCTGACAGGCTCTGTAGGCCCTGAGCTTAGAAACTCTGGTACAAAGATAAGTGAAGAGGCCAGCATCTTACTTATCCATTTCCACCTCTGTCTCCCACTCCAGAAGAGGCACACCTCGTAGACCCACGTGGATGTCATAAATGCCCTTATTGAAAAAGTCTCCTGTCCACTTGGCCACCTGAAACACAAAGCTGAGACTTGAAGATAGCCCTTGGGGTGAGCGTGGTCCTCAGCCCACCAACAGCCAGGGGAAAGTGCATGCTCACCATCAGAGTGATCATAATGGGAAGCCCATATGTGATCTCATTGGTAGACTCGATCAGGATGACAGTGAGGCTGATGGTCATTCTCACAACCCCACCCAAGAAAGCTGCTGCACCAATTAGGGCAAAGGTCCCAGAATAGATGTGGCCCAGTCCAATGTAGCTGGTGAAGAGAGAAACAGAACCAGGCTTAGCCTCACATTGGTGGTGTGGGCTCACATATTTTAAACATGGGCACATGTGCACACAATACCATACTACCTCTTCAGGATGTTGGCAACTAAACGTCCAAAAGCTGCTCCACACAGCAGAGAAGGCACGAAGAGGCCACTGGGGACAGAAGTGCCAAAAGTCCAGCATGCCAGCAGGAAATAGAGGATGAAGAATAAGGCCAAGGTGATGGGGCTGAAAGTCCCTGCAGGTGAGAGCAGACCCTGAGTCACACTAGCTGATGTCCGCACAGGCCAACAAGACTGTGTTGAGTCCTTCCCAGTCCTCTGCACACCAGCCTAGTCACACCCTCCAACACCAGGCTGCCATTACGAAGGACGTTCCTGGGAGGGATCTGACACTCACCATCCTGATGGAAGAGCTGCAGGATGGCAGACTCCTGGGAGTTGAAGAAGAGTGTGGCCATGTCATTGTAGGTATCATTGGGACAGAAAAATGTCTTGATGGTTGAATTTACATCTTCTGATGTGGCCTAAAGAGGGGATCAAAAGTCAATACAAAGACACCAGACCAGGACTTGCAGGTCTTCAGGACTGTCTCCTAAGAGGTCAGATGTCCGGCTGGACAGCTTTACCTATGGGAGGAGCTGGATCTAGTTGAAGAAAGTAGGTATACATCTATGTAGGAACACTAGGTGGCAGCAGACTGTGATACTGGGCTCTTGCACTGTGAAATAATTAGGGTGAGGGTGAAAGAAAGCCTTGCTCAGCAACACTTTTTTTGTTTGCTTTTGGAGACAGGGTTTCTATGTGTAGTCTGGCTGGCCTTGAACTCACAGGCAAAGCCTGCCTCTGCCTTTGCCTCCTGAGTGCTGAGATTAAAGACATTTGCCACTAATGCCCAGTAACATTAAAAAAAAAAAAGTATTTGTGTATGTATGTGTGAGTGTAAGTGTACAACTGCTATAGCACACATGTGGAGATCAAATGACATTGAGCTGGGGTCTCTTCTTCACCGCTGCACACAGCAGACTAGCTGCCCCCCCAACTTCCTGTCCACACCCCCATTTTGCTATAGTAGCACTGAGATAGCAGACAGAAGCTGCCATGTCCAGCTTTACATGGGCTGTGGGGATCTGAACTCTGGGTCCTGCTGAGTCGTCTCCTAGGCCCTCATTCACACTCAGCACTCAGCATAACTACATCAGGGCTGCACGGACATGGTTTCCCCTTAGTGCAGATTCTGTGGCACAGCTAAGAGCTCAGAGCAGATCACAGATGGGTGGCCGGAAGCAGAGACCAGGCCACTACCCGACCTAAAGCCCCAACTTGGTTTCAAATGGAAAAAAAAAAAAAGCTTTAATCTGGATTTTCTGCAAAAGAAACTGACCTCAACATGGGGCCTGACAACAGTGCCATGTTCTGGCCACCTTTCCCCCAGCCTCACTAAGAGAACACACACTAAGTGAGGAAGAACAAATTCTCCTAGTGTTCCAGGCTTCACATTCTTGACACCCTGTGTGAGCATGGATTCTGGCACCGCCAGACTTAGGAGCAGAGGCAGGGCATGTGCAGATGGAGGGCCCTGACTTCCAGCTTCACCCCACTGCTGTCCCTATGATATGGGATCACCAGGATTCTACTTCACCAATGATGCTACACAGATGCCCATCACTAACAACACTGGATGGTGGCGTCTACAGTCATGACAGGTGAACCCAGCCAGGCAACACAGCAAGACGTGACCGCATTAGGAGGTAGGATAGCACTCCCTGTTGGCAGAGAGACGTGAGTAGAGGGGAACAGTGGACAAACTGTTAGTTCTGGCTTCATAACCAACACATTCAGAATTCCTAGACCATGTCTGGAGGAATACCAGTCCCAGAGGTTCTCTAGGAAAGGTGTTGCGGTCAGCTGTACTGCTGAGAGACCACTGCCTGCTAGCAGAGAACAGACCATAAAATCAGATGGCTTCAACACTAAGTCTGCCACTCTCTCCAGGCCTTGGGGAGGTCTTTCACTCGGAACTTCACTTTCCTCACCTATAAAATGAAGTAATACCATCTCTTCATGCTACAAGTCACCAGCTGAGGGATCCTGGTCAAGACCTCACTTTGCCTCTGATTTCTCACCTGAAACCTGGGGATAGATACTATTGCCAGCCAGCATGGTGAAGAGTAAGGAGTGGTCTGTGAGGCACTTCTGGAAGACCCAAGACAGAGCACACAAGCCTCTGGAGCGCTTGCTGACCACTAGCTACCCTTTTCTGGTTAGTTAATTCTTTTAGGTTAGCCCACTTGAGCACAGAATGTCTTTTGTTTTTATTATTATTAGTGTTCCACAACAACATACATTTTGAAAATACTGGTCTCATAAATGAAATAGGAATACTTAGGCGTCAGCAAATTTCCTCTACTCTGCCAGTCACACAAAGTCTCTGTGGTGCTTTCTTTTGCCCTAGGCATCTGAAAGGTCACCCTTTGCTCGGGGGCTACACAAATAGGCTGCTGCACAGGTCAGACGTGACCTTGGCTATGGTTTTTTGATCCCTTGTCTAAAACATCCAGCAATTCTCAAACTGTTTTCTGGGGACTGAGTCAGCTCTCCCAGACAGGCCGGGGAGCTGAGAGCTCTGGGCTGCTACTAAGAACAAGAAGACAGTGCTCACAGAATATTTTGCAGCTTCCTTCCATCTTGGAGACCAGGCCACAAGCTGCCTCTTGGACCAGCAGAGTGGACCAAAACATGCAGGTAGAGAGAGAGCATTCCCATGACCTGCTAAGGGTGGCAAAGGAGAAGTGTGGAACGGGACACGTGCCAAGGAGAGCAGCCGTGCAAGAGCCAGGTGCTGGGGCGTGTTAGCATCACCCTATGAGTGACTCTCCTATCACAAAGACAAGGTAGTGGGTGCCGTGGCCCTAGGCCAGCGTGCTCCTGCAGGGCCTGAAGGGGGACAAGCATAAACGGAGCAGGACAGAGGCGAGCAAAAGTTATCTGCTGAGCGTGCTTCCACGTGTGGTGCCCTAGGGAAGAGCAGCCAGAGTTTTTGACACTGTAGAAAAGACAGAAGGCAATTTTGCACACCCTCTCAGCTGTGGGCATGGGACAGCATGGCTCTGAAGAGATGCACATTTCTGGATGGAGGATTTTGTGGTGGTTACCTGGAGCTGGAATGAGCCATTACCAATTTGACTCGCAGAAAACATCTGTCGGCATTCTCCTAACACCATGGAGGCCACAAACACCACCACAGTGGTCACCAGGGACACCAGGAGGCACTCTAAGACTCTAGAAAGCAGAACACAGCAGTCACAACACAATCAAAAGATGTCTAGGCTTGAGCACTCACAGTCACCCGACCTCCAACACCCCTCTCCCCACAGGGCAAGCCCAGCAGCCCTGGACAGGGCACAGGCATTCAAAACTCACTCCAGACTGGCTCCATCGAGCTAGCTGCATAAAGAGCAGGCAGCCAATGAAGGAAGCTGTTACACACATCATTTCTCTCTAACGAGCCAAACAGCTTTTCTTCTCTAAGTCTATGGCAAGAGCACGTGACAGACAGCTCCTGAGTCAGGCCTGCTGATCCTCCTGACCTTTGGTATGTGTGTTAGCGGCCAGTCAGAAGAGGGTGAGAAACCCAGTCACTCAGATATAAACTCAGCCTCAGCTTCTCTGGCCTTCAGAGAGCATATTTATGAGCCTGTTTATATGCTTCGTCTCAGTGGAGAAATGAAAGTGGGTGTGGGAAGCGGGGTCTGTTCACAGGACCATCTTCCTTGGGAGAGATGGCCCGCCCACAAGGGGCTAACTGCAGATACCTGACGAGCTTAGGTTTCGGGTGCACGTTGCGCATACGGTACTTTGCAAGCCTCTTGTTCAGACAGTTGAATGTGGCTCCCAGGAGGCCCCCAATGACCCCCATCACGACGAAGAAACCCAAATCCATAGCTGTCCAGAGATGACATTTTTTATCAGAGTCAGAGCACTGAGAGAAGGGAAGGGAGGGAGAGAGAAACACCAGAGTGGCCATGAGAACAGGAAGGGAAGACAGAGACAGGACAAGAGCCCAATGCCTGGCTTCCCTGCTCAGGGCAGCAGCTGTGTGCAGGAACGGCCGTCATTCCAGAGACCACCACACCTCTAGCCTTTACTTAAGAGCAAGTTTCATGGGTCAAGTAAAATATCGTGGGAGGAAGAAAAAGACATACCTTAAATTCACCAAAGTTCAGCAATCCAGGCAGCTGGAAGGAACCCCAACTTCCAAACTGAATCCCAGAACGGAAGAAGTTGAGGGTGAAGGTGGCAGACATGGAACAGAAGAGCTGGAGGATGGGTAACAAAGAAACAAGGACACTGGTGACATTGCCCTCTCTCCTTGACAGTCCGCTCACATTAGTTATTTATTCATTTACACATCTGTGAGTTTGAGGCTAGACCGGTCTACATAGTGAGATTTTGTCTCAAAATCAAAACCAAAACAATAACAAAAACAAACAAAGAAATAAGAAGCATGGCTGCAGAAGAGACCTTAGGAAGGGACTGGGTTCAGGGTTTGGGACGCACTGCCAGGCCCTACCTTGGAGAAAGCACTGAAGGTGTGTGTGACTCAGGGCCACTCTACCGCCCGCTGTGAGGGTCTGACGCTGGGAGCTCCTTAGGAACAGGCCCTACGCCCAAGACCCCAGAGGACAGAGGACATAACAGGAGACTGCTATTCTCCCTCCCCACCAGAGACCCGCGCATTTTCATGTCAGAGGGTTCACAAAGAGAGAACAGCAGCTGTTTGGCATGGGGTGTGCAGCTGGGGGTGAGGTAGGCTCCTAGAAAGAGCACAAAAGCCCACTGTTGGGAGGCTATGGCTGCTATGACAGGAAAGTTCCCATGGAGTCAGTCTGCCAGCTCCAAAGGGCAGTTACATGTTTCAGGTGATGTCTCAGTACATTTTGGACTTGTGCTTGGGTTCAAGAGGTGGGTTCCATGGCTTCCAGTCTCCTTACCACTTTCCACGTAAGGCCCTGGTTCCAGAAAGACGAGCCCTCCTCTAGACTGAACAAGGTACCCCCTATAGGGGCCCCAAAAGCTGCAGCAACTCCAGCAGCCGCCCCTGCTGATACAAAGTCCCGCTTGTCTCTGAGGAAGAAGAGAGGGAGAGTGTGCTTGTTTATTTAAGAAAGAGCCTTCAGAACACTTCTTTACCCATGAGCCCTCTCCATCACAGTCAGTAAGCATCCGCATCACAGGAGTCAATGCTGCCTCAGGGCCACACACTCCCAAGGTGCTTCATTTTCCAGTGTGTTCAAGGCCATCACCCTGAGGCACTACTGGAAGGTGGTGGAATCTGAGAACTGGAGCCTAGCCAGAGGAAGTTAAGTCATTTGGAGTATACCAAGAGGGTACCGAACTCACTCAAACCACAAGGTGAGGGACACTAAAACCTTCACAACTATGAGGGAAAACAAGTCTTTCCTTTTTTCTGGTGCCCTTCCCAGGTACTTGTGAGCGAACCCACTACGTCTCATTCCTCAGGGTTAACAGCTCTTCACCTGACCAGGAGCTCTTTGACCTGAATGGCTTCAGTCTAGAAACACGCATGGAACACCTAACCCTAACCCAGTTCAGGGGACAGGATGGGGACATCTAATAGTCGCTCCTAAGCCATGTTCCCACCAAAAACAGAGCCCTGGTGAGAATGGTGAGTGGAAGCAGAAAGCCAGGACTTATGGGAATACAAAGATGAGGTGTTCCGTAATGCTGCATGGGATGTAGGACACACAAACTCACAGGGGACAGCCTACCTGGCTGGGTTCTCAGTTTGGGGCCATCATCTTTGCCAGAAATGGCTCTTAGACAAATGGAAAGGACAAGAGCCTGGTCCTGTTGTTTCTCACTCTCAGGAGAAAAGCACAGAGCCTTCCCTTTTCTGACAGTCAGGGGTCATGGTGAGCTAGGCTAGCAAGGAGTGAGGATGTGCTAGGCCTCCCAAAGCTTACCTGTCACTGCGGAAGTAGGGGAAGTTGAACTGGATCTTCCGTAGGGAGATGCTCTGAAACTGAAATGGGGAAAACTGAATCAGAGAAGCCATGAGGGCAGGCAGGGCACAGGAACCCATGATCCCCAGGGAGGTCCGTATGTTTGCACCATTGCATAGGTGTGCCATAGAAGGGAAGGGTCCAGGGCAGCAAGCTGCAAAACAAAGCAGTCACCTAGGGTGTGGGAGCTTCAAGATTTACCCTGTGCAGTGTCAACAAGTCAGGAAGAGGGACAGCAAAGCTGGGTGCTGGATGGGACCTAGACCTGCTGCGTATGACAACAGAGCCTTTGTCCATGGCCTCCAACAACTCCAATCCAGTTAAGTCCCCTTCTTGGAGCAGGAGGGAAAGGTCCACAATCGATAGTTCTCAAGGGACCAAGACTTCTCAAACGGAAGCCCAGGTGTTGAAAAAGCCCTTAAAAATATGAGCTTTCACCAGGTGTGGTGGCCGACAAGTAAGAGGCTGAGGCAGGAGGATCTTGAGTTCAAAACTAGTCTAAATACACAGATCTCAACCAATCAATCAATAAAACCTAATTTTAAAAAGGAGATACTGAGCTAGCCCTTCAGCCTCTGTATCTATGCTTAGGAGTCTGATCAGTTATGTGACTACAGGGAAATAAGAAATTGCAGTAGTCTGGTGCACAGGTGACACCTGCCTGGGCCTGTGACTACTGTTGCATCACATAATGTGGAATGAGCAAAGTGAGCCTGAGACTGCAGCAGGCAACCTTTCCAGCCACATGACACTTGCAGCATGTGGTACCCCATCAGTCACCCTGTCTCAGTTCTTCCCCTGCTTCCTGTTTCTGTCCCCAAGACTCGACACAGCACTGCTATACTTGGAGGCGCAACAGTGAAGTGCTTTGCTGGGACAGACCATTCTAAAAGGCAACAGAATCTGAAATCACATTAGAGACATCCCACAGGATTTTTCCAGATCTGCTGGGCTTATCCAGAAAGCCCACCCTGGGGGATATCCACCCTGGGGGGTATCCACCCTGGCCCACCAGCCCTTACCTGAGGGAGGCCAGCTCCTACCACAGCACCACTGTGGATCATGGGGCCTTCTTTCCCCACAAAGAGTCCTAGGAATGGGGAGAAAAGAAGGGCATGGTCAGCAGATGGCCTCTGGCCTAGACTTTGCTATGTAAACCTTCTTCTCAACAACTAGAAAATGCAGGAAGCATAGGACTGACTCTCTAAGGTAAAAACTGAGCCAAGGCTGGGGAGACAGCTTAGCCAATGAAGTATTTCCTGCGCAAACATAAGGACGCAACATAAAACTCCAGAAACAACAGAGCACATCTGTCCTCCAACACTTAGCAGTGGATCCCTGGGGTTCTCTGGCCAGAAAGCCTAGCCTACCTGGAAAGGTCCAGGGCAGAGAGAGATCCTGTCTCAACAAGCTTATTAAAAGAAAATCCTTCTTTCATACATAGATGAGTAACTAACACCTAAAGAGTGACATCTAAGGTTGTTGGATTTTGTTGTTTAATCTGAGTCCCCCTCCCTAGGTCCACTTCCCTTCATACAAGCTCTATTTGCTACAAGGGGCAATAGTTCTCATCTTCAAATTCCAGCACCAGGAAACCACAGCTGTGGGCCAGGCCCAGCCTATTTCTGTACAGCCTGAGAACTATGATTTACTCCCTTACTACTTATTGATGGTGCTGAGAATCGAGCCCAGAGCTTTGTGTATCCTGGGTAACTGTTCTACC
The DNA here is from genome assembly GCA_004025045.1 of Sigmodon hispidus. Classification (NCBI taxonomy): domain Eukaryota; kingdom Metazoa; phylum Chordata; class Mammalia; order Rodentia; family Cricetidae; genus Sigmodon; species Sigmodon hispidus. The sequence continues at coordinate 17,750 of PVIH01007064.1, forward strand.
ACTGAGCTATACTCCCAGCCCATTCTATGTTTACTTTTGGTTTTTGAAAACAGCATCTTATTATGTAGCCATGGCTAGCCTGTAACTTGCTATGTAAAACTAGCCTGGGCTCAAACCTTTGCCCCAGGAGTAGTAGGATTACAGTTATATGCCACTGTAAGGGATTGTTTAATTTAATTTTTCATAGGTTCTCATTTTATTACCAAGTCTGTCCTTGAAGCCACTTGTACCCTAAACAAGCCTTGAACTTAGTCTGTATTCTAAGCTGTCCATGAACTCACTCTATACCCTAGGCAAGCATTGAACTCACTGACCTTGAATGTTTCCCGAATTTTTGTTAACAAAGAATATTTAGAGCTAGGTGGTGGCGGCACATTCTAGAACTTAAAAGGCAGAGGCAGTGGGCTTGAGGCCAGTTTGGTCGTCAATGCAAGTTCCAGGCCACCCAGAACTGCTACACAGAGAAACTATATCTCAAACCCTCCCCCACAAAAAAGAATAATTAGATAAACACTTCATCTGGGACCCAACATGGAGCACTTGATCATGAGGCAGCTGCTCACTGCTGGCTCTACACTGCTGCTGGCCTTCCCTCCCTTCTCCCAGGCTCTCCTTGAAAGTCTAGGATTTTCCAATTGCAGCCTCTATATAGCAGCCTCCAGGGGCCACTCATCCCAACCTCAACAACAGGTGGGTGGGCCCCAAACACTGCCAGAGTTAAACTGTCCACCACTAGCTGGCTGTCATTCAGGTGCCCTGTGCCCTCACTTTCTAACACATTGATTTTTTTCCACACATTTCCATGTCTGCTTTTCTGGTGACTGGTTCCCTCTCTTTAGGGTTGCAGGCTTCCCTGGGGCCCCTCCTTGGGTCACTGCCATTCCAAGCTGGCTGCCTCGACAACCACTCTGGCTTTTACTGCTGCTTCCACCACTCTTAGCCCCCAGCTACACTGGAGAGATGACTCACCAGTTAAAAGCACTGACTGCTCTCCATGAGATCCTGAGTTTAATTCCCAGAAACCACATGGTGGCTCAAAATCATCTATAATGAGATCTTGCACCCTCTTCTTTCATGCAGGTATACATGCAAATAGAGTACTCATATGTATAAATAAATAAATCTTAAAAAAAAATACTGCTCTAGATGATATAACAGCTTCAGTAGATAAAACAAAATTTTCAGGAGAGACCGTAAAACAAGTATTTTGGCAAACTTCTATAAATGATTAAATACCAAAGCTAAAAATACAAATAAATGACATTGAAATTAAGGGTTTGATAGACACAGGTATGGATATGACAATAATTTCACTAAAATCTTGGCATCCAGATTATCCTCCTTAGAAGGCAAATATTCAGCTACTAGGAATTGGGCATTGGACAGTAGAAACAAAACTGCTAAATCAGCCTGTATACCTTAAAGCTGTGTTAACCACAGAATGGAAATCAGGGTATGTGTTATGATGGGGGAAAGAGGTTTTGCTTTTGTTTCCAAAGGAGAAGAAAAGCTGTGGATACCATCAAAATTGATAAAGAATAGATTCAAACAGGAGAGAGCTCTTGATTAGAAGAGGTGATTGTTCATCAAATGGTGTGGCCATTCAATCTAAACTAATTTATAAGACTAACAAATGCCTTTCATTTTATCATATATAATCTGCCAAAAAAGGCAAACTCCCCAAAGTTAGGATTGGGACAGGGTTTTGTTTTGTCTTTCCAGGAGAATAAAAGAATACAACAAATGAGACATTGAAAAAAGAAGAACAAATCATCCAGAAAAAATATCCCAAGAAAAAGAGTAAATTGACTTAATGATATAGCATACTTCAAACAGAATAAAATTTCATAAATCTTCCCAAATGTTTGTGTTTGCTGTTCTCTACAGACATAAAAGGCAAATATGTAGTTTTCTGTAGTTCCAATTCAATTTAAAAAATTAAAGCCTGCTTTTGGAGTTGCTCGGAGTCTGGCTCTCTTCTTCTCTAAACACAGCATACTTGTTAAAAGGAAAATCCAAAATCTCTGTCTCCTGTGAAAACAGCCACCTGATATGCAACAGAAGAAAACTAAAATCAAAAGACTATTCTACTGCCACTTATCTCATAATCCTTTGGTTTTATTTAAATCTTTAAAACTTTTCTTAATATATAAGTATCATCTCAAAATTTTATATTATATATACACATATGTATATAAACTTTCTGTTGTGATATTAATGGTCATATAGAATATTAACTCTAAAAAAGGCTTCTACTAGCTTCCTGAATATGATTTCAGGCTTGAGTCTGAAGCAGGAGGCTAGTAATTAAGTTTGTATACCCTAGATATATTTAATAGATTGTGATCCTCTAACCTCTCAAAGATCTACTGCATATGGCATTTAAAATGTTTAAGTTTTCTGCAGTGAACTGTGACCATTTCTAACAGCAGCCTTTGAAGTCTCTAAAACGATGATGGGGCTCTGCAATGATTCCATCTGAATGGTGGTAATGCCATTTAAGCTGATAAACACCACTCAAAGATCAGCTTTGAACTATAAACTGCTCAGGACAATTTCAAGGTAGTTAGCTGAGATGGTCCAGCCTCATGGACTATCCCAGCTAGGACTCCAGATAAGTCCTGCACTTTCTCATCACAGAGACTAGAAAACAGTGAGATCTCTCAGAACTTCACCATTATCTCAATTGACCCCTAAAGATGCTATCACCCCCAGAAAACAGTAATTTTAGGAACACAATGTCAATATTCACAAGAGGTGAGATAGGTGGTTTATGGTCATTTGGTGAATTATGGATATTTATCATCATTTGGGGTGGCTGTAAATTGGTACTAGTCACAATAAGGGAGGAAATTCAGAAAAGAAGGTTAGATTCAAGGATTTCTTTCTGGAAAAAAAAGGGGGGAAATATATGAATAATGAGATCACTGAATTAACTTTAAACTGAAAAGCAAGTATTAATCTCAACTACTTTACATTGGTATAAATTTTGTATATTGATACAAATTTAAGGTTATTTTTGCTATATTGTATATATGTTTTTACTCTTGTTTAAGGTATTTTTGTATAATTTAAGCTTATTTTTGTTATATTTTGCTTCTTCTCTTGTTTAAGGTATTGTACCCACAGCTCAACAATGTAATATAAATTTCTAATCAATTACAACCATTTAGAATGAAGAAATACCAGTTAGTAATTAGTCATCTTTGTGATCATGTTAGGTATGTTTTGAAGGTTAAACAGAAATACATTTTAGTTAGATAGGTGGTCTTCAAGCACTTCAGAGACCTACCAAATATGGCATTTAAGATGTTTTAATAACATTAGACTTTTTACTACAGTAAGACACGTCTGTTCCTGGCAGCACCAATCTATTTCAGAGAAGATAATGGGCAATGAAGAACTTCTATATAGAATTTGCTTTCTTTGGAGCAAAAGTTAGCCACTGGGCAAGGAACTTCCCTTGCCTCAACTGCTGACAGTATGCTGTACAAATTGGATAATACACAAAAAAAGTAACTACTGAACTTTGCCAAGACAAGGTAGGACAGTCCTTTAAATTTTCTCACTCATAGAAAAGTCTGTCAGATATTCTAGGCCTGTAGGCCAAAGATGGATTCCCCAATGTTGCAGAGGAACCTTGAGTGATTGTTCAGACAGCCAGCTGTTTCTGTCTTTCTATAGTTTTAGAAGTTGTTTACTCTACACTTCTTGTTTACCCAGATAATATATCCTTCTCAGGTCTATGATGGAGTTGAAGACAAGATAGTTACTAGTTAAAAGTTTTCCTTGTTACCAAATAATACCTCACAAAAGAGGTATAAAGTGTATAAGGTTGAGAGACATAAAAGCTTAAATTGTTTATCTAAGAAAAATGTTTTAAGATCAAAAAAGATAGTTTTGAGCTGGTAATACAAGTTAGGATACAAAGCATATTAGGTACAAAACTTGGACTTACTAAGATAATGAGTATTTTCTCTGAATTTGCCAAATGCAAATGGGACTGGACATTGTGAATGTAATTCTTTTTTAAAAATAATTTCTTTATTTTATATGCATTGGTATTTTGCCTACATGTAAGTTTATGTGAAGGTGTCGGATCCCCTAGAACCTGAGTCAGAGAGAGTTGTGAGCTGTCATATGGGTGCTGGGAATTGAACTGAGGTCCTTTGGAAGAGCACCCAATGCTCTTATTAACCTCTGAGCCATCTCTCCAGCCATGAATGTAATTCTTACCTGATAATTTTTCTTATTATGTACAGTTTGTGTTAGAGTTGAAACTTTCCCTTTTTATTTAGACGAAAAGGGGGAAATGTTGTGGGATATTTTGATCACACTGACACTCCAGAGACTGACAAAAAAGTTTACCTTGAATCAGAGGGCAGCGCTAGCTACTAGATGACCAATATTAACTATAAAGGCTTTAGAAGGCTGAGGACATAGAAAAAAAAAAAAACAAAGGAAGTAGTAGGGAGGGGTTAGAAAGATTCTTGGCCCCTTTTGGATCAAGGATGGAAAGAAAGGAGGTCATTGGTGGATTTTCCAGTGCTTCTCTGATCATTTGGTTCTTACCTGACTTCTGAGTTTTTACTGATAAAGAATAATTAGATAAATGCTGATGTGGGATGTCTTTCTGAATGCTGTGAATGTCACTGGATAATAAAGGAACTGTCTTGGCCTATGGCAGCCATCTTAGAAGTAGGCAGGAAATCAGAGCATAGATAGGAGGAGGATGGAGTCACGGGAGCTGCAGTCCAGCCACCCAAGAGGCAAGATATAAAGAAATAGGTAAGCCGCAGGCCACATGGCAGAACAGATTAATGAAAATGGTTGAGTTAAGATGCTAGATCTGGCTAGCAATATGGCTGAGTGACAGGACAAGCAGCACATAATTAGAGTTTCTGTGGGATTGCAGGTCTGTAGGTCTGGACCACGGGCCAGACAGGCCAGACACCTCCTATTACAAAATGCTTTACTCT
>PVIH01007064.1:22828-66228 GCA_004025045.1 Sigmodon hispidus
CAGTACCCTAGGCTGTCCCTGAACTCACTCAGTACCCTAGGCTGTCCCTGAACTCACTCAGTACCCTAGGCTGTCCCTGAACTCACTCAGTACCCTAGGCTGTCCCTGAACTCACTCAGTACCCTAGGCTGTCCCTGAACTCATTCTGTACCCTAGGCTGCCCCTGAACTCACTCAGTACCCTAGGCTGCCCCTGAACTCACTCAGTACCCTAGGCTGTCCCTGAACTCATTCTGTATCCCAGGCAAGGCTTGAACTTATTTTCTGCCTCAGCCTCTCAAGAAGTAATAATTACTTTACCTTTCTTTTTCCCTTTTTCTGAGATAGGTTCTATAAACCCCAAACTGGCCTGGAACTATACAGCCCAGGCTACCCCCAACCCTGTAATCCTTCTATCTCAGTCAGACTCCTAATAGCTGGGATTCCAAAATGTGTATGTTGTACATGATTCTACAAGTTCCTACACTATATCTCTGATTTTTCTCTCTTGGCTTTCAAAGGCTAATCTGCCATCTAGCTAGTTACACAAAATGTGTGCTGACTCTGCCAGAGCCAACCCTACAAACCAACTGTACGACCATTCTTCCTCAAAGCAGAATGGTGTCTTCACTGGGTATCTGGGCTGGCAATGTACTAACAGTGTCTGCATTTGAAAACCCACAGACAGGTCAGCCTGGGCTATATGAGATGCTATCTCAGAAGAAAACAGAGAGGTAAAGGAGAGAGAGTTTGAAGGAGAAGGGAAAGGGGTAGGGAGGGGGAAGAATGAGAAAAGAGAGAGAAAGGTAAGGCAAGAACCAAAGGAAACAAAATTGAGTGGACATGAACTGAGCTATGGTCCAAATGTGAGCTTCCCCAGCAGGTTCACGCTTTGAAGCTCCCAGTGTGTAGTGCTGTTCTCAAGGCTAAGGAAGTTGGGATATGGGGCTTGGCTGGCAAGTGGGTAACTTCAAGGTGGCCCTAGCTTACAGCTCAGCCTGGTTCCTGCTTCGTGGTGCCCACAACATACTCCCTCCATCATGAACCGTCTCTTGTTTTCCAGCTATGATGGACTGAAATCCTTCTGACACTTAGCAAACACAAACCCTTCTCCCTTACATTGTTTCTCCAATGTACTGAGTCAGAGAGACAAGCAGCTAACACACACACACACACATACACACACACACACACAGGCGTGCGCGTTACCAGAGGAGGAGCAGCCATGAATCCACATCTAATCAATGCACAGGATGCCTTCAACACTGGACGGCAAGAGCAGAGAGCCTCTCCTCACCTCCAGCCACACTGAAAAGCACCCCAAAGACTTTGCAGAGCAGGGTCCGGAGCCGGACAATTCCTGGCACCTTGACACCGTTCAGATAGCACTTGATCTCAGGGATTCCAGAACCTGCTGCCACTGGCTGTTGAGGGAAAAACACACACACACACAAATAAATGAAAAACCCACTCTGCTGCTTACACCCAACAAGCCAGAGAATGAAGCAGGGACATCCACTGTCTTCCTTCCTAGCATCGACTCCCTGGGGACTTATTCAGCCAGATGTTGGCCTCCAGCCTGACCCCTGACTCAGCATTCTAACAAGTTCCTGCATGTGGAGTCTGACCACATGTGACTTTTCAACATCATAGCAGAACCACCTCCCCAGATTCCGATCTACACACTAGTAAACTGCTCTCCAGGAGATCCCAACGTGGTGAGGATAAAAGGCACCTTTATCGTCTGTACATCTCTCATTAATCTCACCAAACACTGAAGGCTTTACTTTTAAAAAGATCTCCAGGTGAACAATAGAGAATTTCTGTAAAAACCTACAAGCTTCATGTACCTGTTTCCCAACATGTAGCTGAAGAACATTAAGCATACAGATCTAGCTAGCTTGGTCTACAGAGTTTCAGAAAAGCCCTGTCTCAAAAACAAAACAAAACAACAACAACAAAAAGCATAGTGTTTATAGACAGTCAATTTCAAGACCACCTTACCTCTATCAAGACAAGAAGGCTTGCCAGGAAGACAAAGGTCAAGTTAAAACCCAGGAGTTCAAGGAGGGACAGGGCAAGGCAGCCTTTCTGACTGCATTCCTCCACCGCTACAGAGGCTGAGTCAAGGAAAAGGGCTCTCAACCACAAGCCTATAAGCACTTGAGATGGGGCAGCAGCAACAGTGGCTGCCTTCTCCCTGTGCTCCATATACAACATATATAACTTTGTTTGTTTTTGAGACAGGGTTCCTCTTTGTAGTTTTGGAGCCTATAGAGTGAGTCGTGGAACTCACTCTATAGACCAGGCTAGCCTCAAACTCAGAAAGATCCACCTGCCTCTGCCTCCTGAGTGCTTGGGTTAAAGGCAATGCCCCCTCATACAACTTTTAAACATTTATTTTTATTTGTATGTGTGTGAAAATAGGTGTATATGCACTTGTGTGTAGATGCCTAAAGAGACCAAAATAAAGTGCTGGATCCTTGGAGCTGGACTTAACAGGTAGTAGTGAGCTTGTAAGGTGGTTGTGATGATATGGGTGCTGGGCACAAAACTCTGGTCCTCTAGAAGAACAGCAAGTGCTCTTAATTGCTGAGCCACCTTTTCAGCCCTTACAACAACCACAGTAGCTAATCCATTCAAAGGAAGGGGATCCCTGAGTCTGAGGTCAGCCTGTCAACACAGGCACATTCCAGGCCAGTCAGGGCTAAATAAGACCCCGTCCCAAAACAAACAGAAGAGTTTCTTGCAGGGCTGGTAAACAGATCCCTGGGTAAAGGAGTCTGCTGCTGTGCCTGGGACCCACATAGTGGAAGGAGAAGACAAGTTGTCCTCTGACTCCACATACAGCAGCATGTGTATGCCCAACCCCATACACCAGTTAAAAACTTTAAGATCATGGAATTCCCCACCCCAAACATTACAAAGAGTGGCCAATACCTCCCAAGTCCAGCTTGAACAAACAACACTATGCCCTACACTGCACTGGCTACCACTAAAAATACACCTATCCCCTCAAAACTTCCTTTTCCTCCCTCTCACTCAGGACATACCGCTAACCTGGAACTACTGCACCCCATTTACTGTCTACCTTGCATCCCTACAGCTCTCCACTGTACCACCCCACAGCATCTCTGTGTGACACTGCTTGTGAATTAGCCATGTTGATACACACAGCTGTGGCTAATTTAGTTTAACTTCCACATACAATTACAGTGTATGAATGAACCATAATTTCTCCATTCCCTCATTTGGTAATTCAAACTTCTGCTGTCATAAAGCTGTCATGAAAGCTGTCTTTACTATATCTAAAGTCCACATCTGAGAAGGAATTTAAAAGCCACAACAAAGGAATGCGACTTTTGTTTCTTGCCAGAAACTTTCTGGGCATTCTGTCTTCCTCTGGGAACTCCTTGGGTGGTTTGATTTTGTTCTGATATGATGCAGGCATTCTTTCTAGACGTGTGGAGATGATCTGCCTGTCTGTCTCTCGTGTGGTCCTAGGGATCGATAAGAAGGCTTTGTACATGCTACACAAGTGCTCTACCACTGTAATATCCCCAGCCCTCTATTTTGCTTTTCATTTTGAAACATGGTCTACATTGTCCAGGCTGGCCTGTGCTGTGGGATGTCATTCTGTATGCTGTAAATATGTGTTGCTACCACTGGTTAATAAAGAAGTTGCTTTGGTCTATCAAAACAGGATATAGCAGGTGGAAGAAAATCCAAGAGAGATACAAGGAGAAGAAATTTCAGCAGAGTCCAGGGAGATGCTGAGAACCTCAGGATGAGCAAGATGTAACAGAACACAGGTAAAGCCATGAGACACATATTGATACCTAGATTAATAGATATGGGTTAATTTAAGATGTAAAAGCTAACTAGTAATAGCCTGAGCCATAGACCAAACAATATGTAACTAAGCCTTTGAGTTATTATTTTATAGTAAATGGCTGTGAGACTGCAGGGCCCAGCAGAGAAAAACTCCAGTCTACAAGCCTGGGACTCACTTTTTGGCCCTCAAAAGGCTTTGAACTTGTATATCTCCTGCCTCAGCTTCCCTAGTAGCTGAGATTACAACGAGCACCAAGAGGCCTAGCTTTGTTTCAATGCAGGGAAAAACCTATTTCAGGCTGTGAACCTGGGTTTCCCTTTATTTCTAGCATTTTCTTGCTGTTGTTTGGGGGCTTCTTATTTGACTTATAATGAAGAATTTATTTTAATGTGGTCAAGCTTTAAGATCAAGAACTAAGATATGTTTTTGTCTCCAATCTGTGCCTCTGGAATTTATACATGCTTTGCTCTTTTAAACTTTCAACCCAAAACCAGGAGAGGTGGTAAAGATCTGTAATCCCAGCATTTGGAAGGCTGAGGCAGGTATATTAGGACTTTCCAGCTAGCCTCTGCCATACATGTTTGAAGCCAGACTGGGCTACAAGAGACCCTGTTTTAAAACATAAGTAAACTATAAGACAACATCACCCTCAATCTATCTGGAACTTACGTTTTATGAGTATGGATCTGCAATTTTCCATGTGGACAATGACTATCAATGCCCAGCACTCTTTATTGAACAATCCATATCTTCCCTGATGACTGTTAACCTTGACTGTCAGTCACTACATTTCAATATGTATGGATTGGGCTCTGCTTCTCTGTTCCTGTACCAACAGGCTACTTGTGCAAATGGCAGCATCTTGTAGAGTTCTATTGTCCTGACAGTAGCATCCATCTCCCTGCTTGTTATTCAGACTAACTTAATGACCTTAGCCCTTTATTCTTTCAGACTACTGTAAAAAAAGCAGGGTTGAGTTCTGTGATGAATTCTAGGGAATCTGAACAGAACACGGAATGCAAACCTGGCCTTGGGAGCAAAGACTTCTCTGGGCATTTGTGTCTTAAGCACCTAGAGCATCAACATCCCAATTAAAGTCTTCCTTTCCTTACCTGGGTGAGGTAGTACACCTGGGAGGCAAAAGCAGTGGCAGACACAGGGGCAGATGGATCTTAAGACTTTGAGGCCAACCTGGTCTACGTAGCGAGTTCCAGGACAATCAAGGCCTTGTCTCAAAAAAATGTCTTGCTTTCCTGTCATTTAGTGACATGTTTAAAAGCTCTTGGTTGAATGACTAACAAACAAGCCTTTCAAATATTTACTGTTAAACAAGTCTCAAGAATCCAAGGGCCTGAAATAATTGAGCCATAGAAAGGATACAGGTTTGAACCACTCCGAACTTGAGTTGTGTAAAGAGCCGCACTGAGAAGTCCACAAAGAGACCCACCTGTGAAGAGTAAGATACAGTCACACATCTCCATCTCTCCCTTAAGGGCCTCACCTTCCCCACTCACTTCCAATGGTTGCTCGTGGTACCACCAGCAGCAGGGGAGTGAACTCTCCCCTAGTCACAGATCCTGCCCCAGCCTGGCCCCACTGCCTCTCCAAAGAAAAGAGGAAGTACAGCAGAGTAAAGGAAGAAGACACAGAAAAAGATGGGAAGAGTCTTTCAGTTAGGGTAAGGTTGAATAATGTGGGTAGCCACTCAGCAATTTCCAAAGGAGGATTCAAAAGAATAGCCAAGCCAGGCAATGGTAGCACATGCCTTTAATCCTAGCACTCAGAAGGCAGAGGCAGACAGATCTTTGTGAGTTCAAGGCCAGCCTGGAGCAAGTTCCAGGACAGGCTCCAAAGCTATGTAGAAAAACCCTGTCTCAGAAAAATAGTAATAATAACCCAGTGGTGCCTAGCCAGACAAGCATACAGCTTAGAATGCTACTTTCAAGAACATTTACTTGGGCATGAGCAGTATTCTTATTTTCTAAGTCATGATTTTGACTGAGAGCCAGTATCAGTCACTGGCTTCCTGAGAACCTATATGTCACCATTCCACTGCAGAGTTTAAGCGAGGCCCAGGAAGCCTTCTAATGTGGAGAGTGGGGATCAAAAGCTTCTTGCTGGAACTCTAGCCTCCCTCTGGCTAAGGCCTAGGAGCCTTTTACCTGAAGTAGAAAGTGGAGACAGATCAAGGGTGAGAGAAGAGCTAGGTCTGCAGCAGCTACATAACAGAGGAGGCTGCCTTCTTAGTGCCTATGGGGATGAGGATGTTGATGAGGCAGTTAACTGGCTTCATCAGTCCAGGAAAAAACTAACATCTACATGCAAACCATGCTTACTACAGCGAGAACCACAACAGAAATACACAGGACAGGTGCTTTTGCTCTTAGTCCCCACCCCACCATGCACACCGAAATTATATAAAACAATCCACCCCAATTTCATCCCCATGATGCTCTCAGAAATATCAGCAGACAGGCCTCCCGACTGTACTACTGCAACCAGATGTTCTTGTGAACAGGCTGTGTGATATGAAACATGTTTACACCACCTAGGTATGTCCCAGAGAATTAAGCCAAGTTGTGAGCCAAGAGTTGTGGCCAAGTCCCGAGCAACGTGGTGACAAGCCTGAGCCCCTCTCTGCCATTTACTGACAGACATTATATTTGGCATGTGTCTTTCTGCTGGGTGCTAACTTTTCCAGCTTCTCTTCTTTGGTTTTAGTGACATAACATAATTGCTACCATTATCTTTGGTGATAAGTCCAACTTTCCCTGTCTGTGATCCACCTGTGAACCTGGGGAATCAGGAACCCTACCATTCTGGTATGCCCCTTCACCTACCATTGCCAACTCAATGTGAGCAAGGCAGGGTGGCCTCAACATGCACTGGGATGTCTGGGATGTCTTCTGTGTGCTACGTGCCACCAAAAAGAAAGACCAGCTCACTTATCAGCCAGCAAAGGTCATGCTCGATAATCCTATCATAGAGATTAAGCTCTGACCAAGCAATCTTTGAGCGCTTAGAGAACCCAGTGCCTGTGACTCACTTTTGTAGTACAAAGCAAAGGCAAAAGTAATGTGAAAAACCAGGCCAGGATAATTAAGTCTCAAAAGATCAAGGAAAAAGAAAAGGCAGTCTTAAACAGAGTGACAACTATCCTAATACTACAAATGTTACAATGACAAATGACAAAGGTCACTCACCAGGCAAGGCTTTTCCTCTGATCCTCCAACCCGCCCCTAGCCACCTCCCCATGTCCCAGTGCTCACCAGCCCAGTGCAGACACCAATGGCAAAGACCACCATCCATTTCACCGCCTCGTATCTTCGCCCTTTCTGTTCACAAGGGAGAAAAATGGGCTCATTAGGGACAGAGAAGGAAATGCATCTTGGCATGGTGAGGAAGGACAACCTCAGGTGTTCCACAGACACTGATGAACCTTACCGGGCTGAGCTGGGTATACTGACTGGCGGTACAGGAGGAAGTTTAGGGATTTTGTATGTATGGGTGGGCCACACATATGCAGCACCCCCCATTCCCCCCTGGGGTGTGTGTGTGTGTGTGTGTGTGTGTGTGTGTGTGTGTGTGTGTGTGTGTATGTATGTGTGCTGTATGTGTGTAGTTCTCTTCTTTCAACATCTGGGGCCTAGGGATCAAATACAAATTGTCAGGTCTGGCAGCTGGAGCCTTTTCCTGCTGATACATTTCAGTAGCAGAGTTTAGGGATTGAAATGCCACTCTTTTATGAAAATGCTTAAAGAAAAAAGAGAAAGGACACTGATTGGGTCACATGAGGACAGAAAATAAGGTGTTGAGACCTAATCGCTGTGGGCTCACCTTATTATCCATGGTCTCCAATACCTCCAGGTAAGGGTCATTGATACAGCGGTCATAGTCCAGACTCTGAAAGGACACAAGAGTAATAATGGCACACATAGAAGAATCGGTAAAGCCGAAAACAAGTAAAGCTCCTCCAGGTTCCTCTGGGAGGTGGGCATCTGAAGTGCCAGGGAGGGCTCAGTGTAAATGCAGACTCGGACCCTATGGCAGGTGAGTCATATGACCAGTGAGACCTAGCATACTGCTTCTGGGGAGCAGTTCACACTCAGGAGAAAGCTTTCAGGGGCATATCTTTAGAGCCTGAGAAGTAATGTTCAGTGGCAGGGTAATGAGGCTTTATATCCCATCCTAGCACAGGGAAAAAGAAAAAGACAAATGTTCTTATTTCTCCAAAATAGCTAAAGACCTTCAGTTATCACCAGCCTTGCCCAACTTATTTCTTAAATGTAAACAAACTTTTAATTAACCAGAACCAAGTTAACCAAGATCAACTAATTCTAATTCTCTTTATAGCAAGTTTCATGAAAATGAGGTTAGCCACAAGGCAGATTCAGATGGGCTCTATTTTTAAAGCAATTTCTATGACAAAAGACGCAGATTCAGCTCAGCTTCTCCAATTCCTACACCTAAGGCAGCATTCCTTCAGCCATGTTCCAGAGAATCGCAGCCACCCGCAGACCATGTATGTGCAAGTGAGCCAAGAACAGCGTGAGTGACAACCAGAGGAAATTATTTCGTTTCTAGGTCTTGTGAGAGAAGCAGCTGTCAACAAAAACCCAATTCAGCTGTGCTCTCCCTCCCTATAACCACCTCCACTGCCACATCAGCTAATAAACAAGCTGGACATTGCCCTGTGGTCTTACTCCCAGGCAAGAGTTTTAGGTCAGCCAAATAGAGGTATGATGTGTAACAATTTAATCCATCCATGACTGCTGGGAGCAAGTCCAAATTCCTTTTTTGTAAGAGTCCGAGAGTAATAACAAATGATTGGTAAATCAATTATTATACATCTCAAGACTGGTAGCAATCAAACCATTATAGCAAAGTCTTTATTACCAGATATGGAAAATGTTCAGACTCATTAATGATAAAGAATCAAGACATAGAGGCTGGAGAGATGGCTCAGCAGTTAAGAGCACTTGCTGCCCTTCCAGAGGACCTGAGTCTGACTCCCAGCGCCGTATCAGGCAGCTCACAAGCACCTCAATTGGCACTACTCTCCTGTACAAAAACCCACACGTAGATACATACATGTAATTTTTATTTATGCAAAGATGTTTAGATTTACCTTATGTGTATGTATATTTTCCCTGAGCATATAAATATATATACATACATGTATGTGTGCGGGTCTCTCTCTCTCTCTCTCTCTCTCTCTCATGTTAGATCCCCGGGACTAGTCTCAGATGGCTGTGAACCCCCATGGAGGTGCTGAGAACAGAACTCGTGTCTTCTCTACGAGCAACTACTGAGCCATTTCTCCAGCTTCATATATATAAGTTAAAAAAAAAATTTTCTTTCTTTAAAGCATGCAAGCCAGGTGTGGTGGCACATGCCTTTAATCTCAGCACTCAAGAGACAGAGGCAGGCCTCTAAGATCAAGGCCAGCCTGGTCTACACTGTGAGTTCTAGTCTAGTTGTGGCTATGTAGTGAGATCATCTCAAAAAGCAAAACAAAGAAAGCAGGAAGCAGAATAAACTATAATCAAGGGCCAGGGATACAGCCTGGAGCTACACAGAGAGGTTATCCAGCACCACAGGAGCAAAGTCTAAAATGTGCAACCCAATCGCATTTGATGTGATAGAATTAGCATACATAATGGGAGGGCATCTGAAAGTCGGGCTCTAGATAGTCACCTCTGGGTACAGAAAGGCTTTTTCAGTTTGCATTTTTCCCCCATTTTTTTTTTTTAGATCTCATGCAGCCCAGGATGGCCTCAGACTTACTAAATAGCCAAAGGCTGGGATTAAATGTTCACTATCATGCCTGGATGATGCAGTGCTGGGGATGGAATCCAGGACTTTATACATACTGCTCAATCATTCTACCGTATAAACTCTAGGCCTATGATTGTTTTTTATACTAAATAAGAAAATCACTGGGCTTGGAGAGATGGCTCAGAGTCAGGTGCACTTGCAGCTCTTCCAGAAGACCCAAGCTTGGTTCTCAGCATTCACATGGTGGCTCACAACTGCCACTAAGTCCAGTGCTATGGGCTGACACCCTCTCCTGGACCCAGCAGGCATCTGCAGTCATGTGCCTACCCTCACATTAAAAAAATATTTAAAGAAAAAAACCCTTTCCTGGTTAAAAGACAAACAGAACACAGGAAGAAAATCTGCAAGAAAAGTGGATTCATTCATGAGAGACTAAATGTATATACAGATATGCACACTGTCTTAGGGTTTTTCCTGCGGTGAAGAGACACCATGACCACAACTCTTTAAAGTTTCTTTTTTTTTTTTTTTAACTTTATTTATTTATTTGCCTTGGTGCTTGCTTGGAACTGGAACTACAGACAGTTGTGAGCTGCCATGTGGGTGCTGGGAATCGAACCCCGGTCCTCTGGAAGAGCAGACGGTGCTCTTAACCGCTGAGCCATCTCTCCAGCCCCGACCACAACTCTTATAAAGAAAAAAATTTAATTGGGGTGGCTTGCTTATAGTTCAGAGTCCATTATCATCATGGTGGGACATAGTGGCATGCAGGTAGGCATGGTACTGTAGAAGCAGCTGAGACTCCTACATCTTGCAAGCAACAGGAAGTGGTCTGAGATACTGGGCATGGCTTGAGCATATATGAGTCCTCAAAGCCCACCTCCATAGTGACATACTTCCTCCAACAAGGCCATATCTTCCAATAGTGAGCTTATGGGGGCCAATCACATTCAAACTACCACACACACTCTTTAGGAAAGTCTAATAGAGTAGCTATTTTCTAGGAACAGGAAAATTAAGATGTTGCCATCTATTGGTCTCTTTTTGTGTACAGTGAAATGCATAAGTGGTGTTTCTATCACCTTAGAACCAACTCCTTTAGACCCTTGGCTCTCTAGTACGTGAAGAATGCCTTGTATATGCTATTCCAATGACTAGGCTAAGAGTTGCACCCCTAAGGAGAGCCAGAACATGGCTGGCCACTGCAGAGACTGAGGCAACATCCATCTGTAATACAGCACTCACAAGAGTTTAAGGCCAGCCTAGACTACATGGCAACATCCAGCCAGTGCTTTGTTTAGTTTTCTATTTTTCTTCCTCTCCTTCCTCCTTCTTTTGTTGTACTGGGATCAAACCCAGGACCTTGCACATGCTGGAGAAGTGTTCTACCACTGAGATGCATCCCCAGGCCCTGTGGTTCTGCATCTCAAAAGGAAAAAGAGAAGGGGAGAGAAAATTTCATTTCTAACTTCTGACCTCTGGGAGAAGGAGAGCTGAAGACCTGGGTAAGATGAGGGAGCTGAAGGGTGGCCTGGAAGCTCCTCACACCTCACCCACACACCCTCCATCTTCCTGTACATCTATCTATACCTTTTATTATACCCCAGATTAATAAACAAATTGCCCAAAATCATGGTTTCCTGAGCTCTGTGAGTGACTCTGATTGGGGCAGTGGGACAACCTATTACTTTTTCTTGTCCTTTTTTTTTTGAATCTCACTATGTAGCTCTGGCTATTCTAAAACTCACTCCATAGACCAAGCTAGCTTCAAACTCACAGAGACCCACCTGCTTCTGCCTCCCAAGTGCTGAGAATCTTACCACTCTCAACAGACATCCAAAGGGAGGCAGTCATGTGGAGCCCTCAACCTACCTCCACACAGCCAGCCCCTGTCTGCTGAAGAACTCCTTGGTGTGTGGGCAAATAAGCCTCGCGTATCTGGTATCAAAAAACGGCACAGAGTTGAGTGAAAGCAAGAGGAAGTGCTTTCTCTGCCTAAGGACAGGCTGTGCCACAAGACAGTAAAACTCTGGGACTCCCTCTCCAGACTTGTCAAAGGGGAAGAGGATGGAGCCTGTATCCCGAGGCAGGATGAAGATCTAGTCCAAATTTTGTTTGTCTGCTCTTTAAACTTATCTGGTCTTACTACAATGTCTGGTCTACCTCCCTTATTTCTCCATGTAAAACCCAATAATGATGCCTCTATTTTAAATGTCAAATTTTTTTTAAATTCAAACCAAGTTGAATTTTACTCGTTTTCCCTCTCCTCTGAGGAGAAAGGTTATCTTATCTACCTCTCCAGCTGTGTCTGGCTCACAGTTATGTACCTGCCTTTCTCCTTCTAATCCAGCCTTGGCCAGTTTCTTTCTTCCAGGGAGGAAAAGGAATGGTCTTTGTCCCACATCAGGGCTTCACAAACAAGTTTTAGTTGTTCAGGAAGATTAAGATTAATGGCTGCTTTAGCTGGGTGTGGTGCTAATTCAAATAGATTGCTGGGTTGGAGGCCATCTAGGGCTTCACAGAGTGACCTTGCCTTTAAAAAAAAAAAAAAAAAAAGCTGGTCAGCAGTGGTGGTGCATGCTTTTAGTCTCAGCAGAGGCAGGCAGATCTCTATCAGTTTGAGGCAAGCCAAGTGTAGAAAGTGAGTTCCAGGAGAGCCAAGACTGTTACACAGAGAAACCCTGTCTCAAAAAACAAAACAAAATGTTCTCTGACCTCCATATGTGATCTTCAAAACACAACACCACCTCTTGACAATAACGCTAGGATTTATTTCTTCTGTGTCTGAGTGTTTTGCCTGCATGCATGTATGTATTCCACATGATACCTATTTCCGACAGATTCCTCTGGAACTGGAGCACAGACCATTGGGAGCCAGCATGTGGGTGCTGGGAATGGAACCCAAGACCCATGGAAAAGTGCTCTTCACTGCTGAGCCATCTCTCCAGTTCCTAATCATAAATTTTAAAGAAGAAAAAAAGTGTCAATTCTCAAAAAAAACAAAAACAAAAAAAAAAAAAAAACCTGCTGAGAGTCAGAGGCAAGAGACATGATGTTAAGTGACTGTTAATGAATATGGGTTTCCTTCTGGAATGAAGATGTTCTAAGACTGACGAGTGACAGTTGTATAATCCTGTGGATACACTAAGAATCACATGGAAATATATATGTGTGTGTGTGTGTGTGTGTGTGTGTGTGTGTGTGTATGTATGTGTGTGTGTGTGCACATGTACCAGGGAATCTATGAGCCTGTCCTCTACATGCTGTCCTCCTTCCCTGGGACTGACCTTTTATTTCTGCTGTATATATTGTTCTTTGGTTTGGGGATGACAGCTCCCCCACCCTGTTTTAATTATTTTCACACTCGTATATAATGTACTTTAACGTCAGACATACCCCATTATCTTCTCTTGTTCCCTGGGAACTTTTTCCCAATAAGGTATGTATAGGTGTCTTGCTATTCATGGCTATGAATAAAAAGTTTGAGGCCAGCCTGGGCTCTGTCTCAAATTTAAATATATGTGTGTGTGTGTGTGTGTTTTGTGTATTCACATATACATTTCTTTTTTTAACATAGAATTTTGGGTTTTTGTTTTTTCTTTTGGGGGTTTATAGAAATGTGCCACTACACCCAACATTTCCACAGAAGGTTTTCTTGTTGACCATTAGATGCAAACTGAGTAAACTTCCTGTCAGAACAAATTTGCTCTTACGTACATCAAACAAACTGCTCTCTACAAGCCCATATATGGAGATGGTTAATTGGGAAATATTAAAGATTCCCAAGAAAAAACATTTACCTACATCCACATGAGCATGCTACCAGCCTGAGGCAAGTGAGGTACAAACAAGAGTGACCAGAGTCTTGGTAAGGACAGGGTGGATGGAGCAGCTTTTGTGGGTTCCCAGAAGGGGTCCCCTCTCAGCCTCCTAAGTGCAGTGCTGGACACTCTTAAAAGTCCTATATATCTGAAACTGGAAACTATACTCAAGAATAGGTCAGAATAAACAGGGTGGTGTGCACATCTTTAATCCCAGCACTCGGGAAGCAGAGGCAGGTGGATCTCTGTGAGTTCTAGGACATCCTGGTCTACAGACTTGAGTTCCAGAACCAAAAATGCTACACAGGAAAATCCTGTCTCAAAAAACAAACAAAGGGGGGCTGGAGAGATGCTTGCTCAGCGGTTAAGAGCGCCGGCTGCTCTTCCAGAGGGCCCGGGTTCAATTCCCAGCACCCACATGGCAGCTAACAACTGTCTGTAGTTCCAGTTCCAGGCAAACACCAAGGCAAATAAGTAAATAAATAATTTTTTAAAAAAAAAAAAAAACAAAAACAAACAAAGGTCAGAACGAAGAGAACCAAAGCCTAACAGCTCACAAGCATGACTCTGATATGAGCACTGGGATAAAAGTTTAATGGCAAACATGCTCTGTCCCCAGGTGGAACTGTAATACATTAACACCAGACCTGTGTGAGGGTTAAGGACTTGCTAGGCAGCATTTCCCAGGTCAGTTATCTCTTTCCCCGTCACACCTTGGGACAGAAGGTCAAAGAGCATCTCTGGCTGGAGGGCTAGAGTGGCCAGGCCTCTCACTATTTCAGTTACCCAAGACAGCACTCGGATACTTCACCTCATAGTCTTTCCTTGGAAGGATCTCATCTTCCTCTTCTTGTGTCTCCCCAAGGATGGTCTAGAAAAAGAGATCCACAGAATAAAAAACTTTTTACTGGTTAAAGATGGGAAGAGGGAAATATTATTAAAATCTAAATCAACTGGAACCGACACCAAAGAAGAACAAAATTTCAAAACCACATTTGGGAAGGGTATTTAGTCACTAGCTGAGGTCTACATTGCTATTGATTGACACATTCTCCCAATCATAATGCTCACCTTCAGGACATCTAAAGGATGTCTGACGGCATCTTTAGTGAGGAGTAAATTCGGGTTTCTTTTGACAATAGACCGAATATGGAATCAGAGAGAACGGGTCAACTCTGGGAACACAACTCAAGTTTTCCCAGGTTGCTTTGCAGGGGAAAGCTGGATCATCAGTGACCCAGAAAGAGTAAAGGATAGAATAAGGAAAGGCTGGAGAAACGAATCCAGCTGCATGAGCATCAAGTCCCGGGAACGGACTCATTCTGAAAATGCTTGCTTCATTCAAAACTCTTTTCCGATGGAAATAAAAGAAAATGGGGATGGCATTAAATCCAGGCTGACCGAGATCCTCCCTCAGACTCCAGAGACAGGTTATTTAAGAAAAGAATTCTGCTTTGAGCACGCGAAGAAAGGCGGATGCTTGCAGAGCTCAGGCAGCGGTCCCCGGGCCCCACCCGCAGCCACCTGCCGGCGCGGTTCGGCTCGGCCCCACCCCCGGCAACGCCTCTTGTCATCCCTTAGCAACTGCCCCTTCCTCAGCCTAGCTGCAGCTCACCAGCTCCTCGGGAGTGCGGCTCTCGCGTTCACCGCAGCAGCAGCACCACCTGCAGCAGCAGCACATAGACCCCCTGCACCCCGCCATCTTCCTCCTTTCCTGCCACTCCGGACCCCTAGGCCAACCCCCCTCCCACCTAGGATCTGTGCCTCACGTGACTGGCCCCGGGAGGGTCACGTGGCCCTCTCGAGCTTTGGGACGGGAGACTGGGAGTGGCTGCCGACGGGTGGGGCGAGAGCTCGCGTCACATGACGCAGTGTTGAGCCCTGCTTCCCAAGAGACCTCCGGGCGCGGCCATGCTGGGGCAGGACTTCCTGTCACCGTCTTTGATGACTTCCGCCTGTCCCTTGGACTGTTTCCCATGGCAACCGGCTGCTCTGCCCCGCCTTCTCCGCGTGTGCTAGGGAGATGGCGCCGTAACCGGCTTGGTTCTGACGGGACGGTGAGTGGCTCAGAGCTCTGGGACGCCGCGGAGGAATTCTTCGAATCAGGAACGTGTCCATTCGCCACCCACTGATGACGAGGCCTCCTTGTGGGCTGTCAGCTGTGGGCTGGCACGTCCTGCCTTCCTTCCTTGAAGGATCCGGTTGCTCCTCCAGCCTCAGGAACCCTTAGTGGTTGTCACCCAGCCTCCCTATCAGACGAAGGTATCCCGGGGTTAAAGGAGTCCTGGATCTAGGGCAATGATTTAGCCTCCGGAGCCATCTGGGACCCGCATCCCTGCCCAGGCCTGTGACCCACTGACCAGGTGACCCGATTCCCATCCCTCAGGCCACCCAGCACCAAGGTGGTTGCCAGCCGTAGCGTCTGTCTGTCTAGCTCTATTTATCTATCTGTCCATCTGTTTTTAGTTTAGTTTTTCGAAACAATATTTCTCTATGTAGCCCTGGATGTCCTATAGATCAGGCCTCAAACTAAGAGATCTGCTTGCCTCTGCCTCCTGAGAGCTGGGATTAAATGTGTTTGCCCCCACACCTGGCTGCCTGTTTCTTAAAAACTGCTTCCCTGACAGGATCTGCAAAGGAGTGGTGGACTTTGTCACCCTGGTCCTGATCTCAGGCAGGGGACCGACAGCAGAAGGGTAAACAAACTTGTTAGCCCACAGTCTCAACCTTGTGTGTTATGGGAGCCTAACTAATAATGGAAAGTTGGTGGGTGTTGGTTGAAATATGGCACGAATTAGAAATGCTTAAATCGTGGAGCAGTTTGCTACACATGAGTCAGCTCTGCAGGATTTGTTTCAGCTGTGAGAATGAGGCACCCTTCTTCCTTGGATATAGGAGGAAGATCTTGGCTGATGTGTAAGGTAACCTTCTTTCTCACTCTCTGTGAGAACCGGATGGTTTTAGGTCAGAACAAAACTGACATAAATAGATGTCATTGGCACTAAGTAGAGGTAGAGTTTTTAATCTGGAATTGGCTCCTTGATCTGTGTTCTGTGTCTTAGGAGAGGAAGGAGCCATAGAATTCTTCCGATGCCTGAGGCTAAGACTCAAAATGGTACATTAACTAACGGTGGAATGAACCTGACTTGGTCGTTCCACTGTGGCTCCAGGTCACCACACAGATGCCCACTACTGTGTGTTTGCCCATTACTGTGCCATAGTATTTGTTTTGTTCTCAGCTGTTTGTCATTTCCTGATCAGATTGCAGTATGGCTCTCTGCCCGCCAGGCTGCGATTGCTGTGACCAGGACCGAGTATGTGCTGGCACTGTAGTCACTGATTCCTTTGACTTCCTTGGTGTGTTCAGAGAGAAATGCTTCCAGGGCAGGCAGGCACTTAGGGGACAGCCTTTGTTCAGAGTTGGACATAAATCCCTGCCCTTAGTGGTTTCAGTCTGCATGCTTTTGCAACCCAGCCCCTGTCAAGTTAAGCTGGAGTAGTGTGAGCTCCGGAAATCAGGCTGCCTAGCCATGCTGTACACAACCTACAACACATCCCAAAGCTGTTCTTTTTTTGGAGGGGGAAATTCAGTGACTCTGAATGGCTAGTAGCCTATCTCCACCAACGCCTGCAGTCCCTTCCTGCCCACACTTCTCCCCTCCCCCAGCCCGCCCTCATCCGGCTTCTTTGACTTACGCCTGAGCCTTGTGTTCTGCCTAGAAACCTTACTCCCGCCCCTTTGGATGGCCCCAGCTTTAGCTCAGGGCTCTTTGTCACAGCTCCGCCCACTTGAGCACACCCTCCAGGAAAGGTCCCTGTGTCTTCCCCACTTTGGGTCTAAGCTGCCTGGGATGAACGGTCGAGAAGCCAAGGTCCTCCCATCTGGGCAGTGTTACCCATCCCTAGGAATGTGGGCCCCAGAAGCTGGCTGTGTGAGGCTTTCTGTGCCACCCTCTATCAGGTAGCTGTCACCAAGGCTTCATGAGCTGAAGGATCCCTGAGCGGCTCAGTGCCTAGAGGGAGGTCATTATACAAAGAGCCAGACAACAGCAGGGGGGCCAAGCGCATGGAGCCTCTGGGTAGGAGCTGTATGTGTGTGTGAGCCTCACCCTCGTGGGCTGCCTTCTTGTGCAGAGCAGTGTCTGCCACTGGAGCTGCCTACTCAGGCATTGGGTGTGCATGGGGATTGGCTGGCAGCCCCCTAATGCCCCTGGCCCCCACCCTGTACAGCAGGAGTCCAGCCATGGTGAACGAGGGTGGCAGCAGTGGCAGCGAGGGCTCCAAGGACAGTTCCAGATGTTCCACCCCCAGCCTGGACCCAGAGCGACACGAGAGACTCCGAGAGAAGATGAAGCGCAGAATGGACTCTGGTGACAAGTGGTTCTCCCTGGAGTTCTTCCCTCCACGGACTGCTGAGGGAGCAGTTAACCTCATCTCAAGGTGAGTAGGGAGGTTAAGTAATGGGGGTCAGCAGAGGGAAACATGAGCTGCCCTTTAACCCGGCAGGAAAAGCAGAAGAGAGGCAGGGAGTTTGGTCTGCAACTTACAACTTCTTGTCTACAAAAGTCTCTCAGAAGCAGCATGAGATATGTTTGGATACACTCCTCAGTGGGCCAACAATGTTCATTCTCAGGCTGCATTCTTTGGCAGAACTTGAGGCAGGCTCACAAGGAGCTTAGGGAGTCAACAAATAGCAACTAGGGAATGTGTTGAGCTAGCTGGACATCGAGAGTGTGCGTTCCAAATCAGGAAAGACATTGTGATAGCACTTTCTGCATTCCGGTTCCTCTTCTTCAGGTTGGAAAGTGCTTGGCTGTACCCCTGTGCTTCATTCCCAGCATCACAACGAAGAGAGAAAGGAAAGTCAGGCACAGTGGGAATGCCTTAATCTCAACACTCAGAGGCAGGAGGATAGCTGAGTTCAAAGCCAGCCTAGGCTAGCTAGAATCCAGGTCAGCCAGGGTTACATAATGACGCCATCTCCACAGGGGAGGAGAGGACATGAGATGGGAGGACTGTAGCTAAGTTGATGGAGAGAGTATGTAGCTTGCAGGAGATCCTAAATTCGATCCCTAGCACTATATAAATAGGATATGGGAGCTTGCCTGTGATCCTAGGACTCAGGAGACAGAGGCAAGCAGATCTGAACTCAAGGCTAGCCTGGTCAAGAGCTGAGCATGGTGGCGCACATGTTATTCCCAGCACTTGGGAGGCAGAGACAAGTGGACTTCTGTGAGTTTGGGGCCAACCTGGTCTACATAGTGAGTTCTAGGACAGCCAGAGCTATATAGTGAGACCCTGTCTCAAAACAAACAACAAAGAAAGAACACCTTCCGCTGCATAGGAGTGTGATGTCAGCCTGGACTACATGAGACCCTGTCTCAAGAACAACCACAGAAGTTGATGCTTTTTAGTCCACACTTGCTATGTGCTGCTCCCTAGGTCCAGAAATTTTATGGCTTGGGATGTTTAGACACACTCTTACAGCTTTATCACATGAAATGAAGGCTTTTGAATCTAGTTCAGGAACCCAGCCTTGCTCTGCAGGCTGATGCAAGGGGCCATGGTAGCAACATGGAGAAGCTTGGGTCTGTTGATCTCTCCCTGGCTTTCCTGAGATCCCAGACTCTCAGCTGTCAAGACTCTAAACTCATGCAAAACCAGTGAATATGCTTGCACTCTGAGAAGAGTAACGTGCTGGTCACAGCAGAAGGTGACGTTGCTGTCTGTCAGTGCGGTGGTCAGAGCAGCCCTCACTGGGCCCAGGCTCTTCTCTGCATAGCTATCTGACCCAGTATCTCCCTGGATGTGGAGCAGGTGCTGTTATCTGCCACATCCCTAAACAAAAGACACTGTGGCTCAGAGAGATTATCAGGTAATGTGCCTGGGAAGTAAAGTCATGCTCTGACACCAGCCTGCACTCTATCCTGCTCAGCTGCTACCACCCCCTCCCCCCACCCAGGGAGGATGAGTGAGCATGCTGTTCGCCCAGGAGCCGACATTTAAGGAAGAAATTCCCCACAGGTTTGACCGAATGGCTGCAGGAGGCCCCCTCTTCGTAGATGTCACCTGGCACCCAGCCGGAGACCCTGGCTCAGACAAGGAGACCTCCTCCATGATGATTGCCAGCACAGCAGTAAACTACTGCGGCTTAGAAACCATCCTGCACATGACCTGCTGCCAGCAGAGCCAGGAGGAGATTACAGGCCATCTGCACAGAGCCAAGCAGCTTGGCCTGAAGAACATAATGGCACTGAGGGGAGGTGTGGCGCCAGCACCCCTCCTTTCTGGGTTCTTGCTTTCCTGAAGGCTTTTCCTATCCCCAGAAAAGTCCTTTCCTTTCCCTGGGCCCCACACTGAACACATTGGAGGTTCCCTTGCTACAGGAGGATCAGTGAGCATTGTGGGTAATGAGTCCACCATAGGCTTCACACAGGTGGGATGGCCTCTTCCACCTCTTGACCTGGATGCAGTTCAGTTGGGAAGTGGCTGGTGCCTGGTGACCCTCTGTCCCCATTACACAGTGCCACTGTCTGGTCTAGTCATAGTGCTCTGTGCTGTCATCTCCCAGGAGCACCTGGGTGCTTCCTGTCTTCAGGCCTCTCAACAGTGAGAAGTGGGAGTCTGATGGGTGGGAGGGATCTGTTCCTCTGCTCACCACAGGACTCCTCATGAGTAGAAAATCCATACAGAATTCAGGAGCTCTGAGAGAGCCAAGGGGTAGGAGAGGGGGCCTGAGCACACCCAGGGCGTCAGGGCCAGGCCAGAGTCCCTCATATTCCAGGCTCAATGGAGGGCTACACCTTCCCTGGCCCCACCACCAGGGACCCCAGCAGAGTGAGCCTTAGTGGACATTTGACAAGTGACCACTGCCCTCCGCCTGTTTGCTGGGGGCCAGGCTACACATGCACAGTAGGAGGAGACCCTAGCCAAGTGTAGGGGAAGGGAGAGGGAACAAGAAGACTCTGGAGGTCAGGGGACACCCAGTGACCATGACCTCCAGCAACCCTGTAGACCCTGTAGGTGACCACTGGGAAGCAGAGGAAGGAGGCTTCAACTGCGCCACAGACCTGGTGAAGCACATCCGGAGCGAGTTTGGCGACTACTTTGACATCTGTGTGGCAGGTAAGCGGAGACGGAAGGGACAGGATCAGAGGAGAGCCAACCAGTATTCAGTTCAGGACAAGGCGACTGGGTGGATACAGAGCGGGGCACAGACGGGAACTGAAGGCATCGTTCTGTGCATCCTGCCACCCGCTGCCCCGGGCAGGTGTACGAGTCCCACTCAGTCTCCCTGGGCGTCCCTCCTGCCTCTGTGCCCCACCTTCTCATTAGTGTGTGTGGGTGTGTTATGAGGAAGAGCCAGGGGCAGGGAATTCATCAGGCCCTGAAAGGAGTCAAGAACTGAGGCCCTTCATTCTCTCTGTACCACAGGGTCCAGGGGCTGACTTTTCACTGCGCATCTACTGTGTGAGAGGAGAGGCCCTCACAGACTTACTGTCTATGCATGAGTCCTGCTTCTGTGTGTGCACAATGTCAGCTCCACCCAGCCCCCAACTCGTTCTTAGTGTTAGCTCTCAGTTCTAGGACATGAGGCTCCTGCTGGCTCAGCTGTAACCCTTGCACTAAGGGATGGGGAGGAGGGCAGAGGAGGAGGACACAAGTTCAAGGCCAGCCTGAGCTTGTCTTTAGACATCTAAAGCTGGAGCTATAGTTCGGTGCTAGAGAGCTTGCCTCATGTGTACAAGGTCCCAGGTTCCATCAGGGTTTGCCTTGTGTGTGCAAGGTTTCAGATTCCATCCCATCCCCACCCCCTGCTTCTGTCTACACATGCTCCTCTCAGCAGGCTGCATAACTGCCTAAGTCTGGGAAACACTGCTCAAGAGTTGGGGGAACAGGCATTGCCAGCTGCTGACTGCCACTGCTCCTCCTGGCCTGGATGCAGAAATTTGGGGACTGTGTACATGTGCACTAGCTGTGAGGGGAACCTCTCAGAGCTGAGACAGAGTCATGGTTGTCAAGTGGTTTTGTACTTTGCCTGTTGTAAAGTGAGTGGTAAAATAGGTGGGTTAGAAGGTAGCAAACTCGAGGCCTGAGTGAAGGTTCAGGGGCTAAGAGTGCTTGCTGCCTCTGCAGAGAACCAGAGTTCCGTTCCAGCACCCACCCATACCCTGTGCCTCCCAAACACCTGTAACTCCAGCTCCAGGGGCTCCATTGCCCTGCCATGGCCTCTGTGGGCACGTGCACACACGGCACACACACACACATAAACTAAACAAAACACTTTAAAACTACCAAGCTGAGCCGGCAGTGGTGGCTCATGCCTTCAATCCCAGCACTCCAGAGGCAGAGGCAGGCAGATCTCTGTGTGAGTTTGAGGCCAGTGAGTTTCAGGATAGCCAGAATGGTTACACAGAAACCTTGTCTCAAAACAATGAACACCACAAAGCTAGTCATGGCAGAAAAATAGCAAAGTGAGCAAAGCCCAACTGTGGGCCATTGTGGATTTGCATGGCAGTGCTTAGACTGCTTAGCTCTGGCTGTGGAATTCCCACTGGTAAGAGAGCTGTTCAGAGCTAAAACCTGGTGCCTGATCTTCTGGTTCTTTTCTGCCTCGAAACAATAGTTTTGTTTTTGTTTTTGTTTTTTTTATCTATTGGTATCTGGTTTTTTAAGAACCAAATGTCCTTAACACAGCAAAGCAGCTTGGCTTCCAGACTGCTCCAGTTCAGGTCGGTTCTCTGAGTAGTAGCTCTGCCCCTGGTTTAGCTCAGGCAGAGGGGCTCTCTATCTAGGAGGTTTGCCTCAAAGCTCTGCCTTCCTGCCTTTCTGCCTTTCTGCCTGTGCAAGGTTGTTAGTGAGTTTGCTCAGTGAGAGGAGATGTCATGGAGCCCACAAAGCCCTCAGTGGGCTTAGAGAACCTCTGGGCAGTCTGGGAACTCCATCTTCCCAATGCTCAATTCCTGGTCATCCCACTGCTGCATCCCCACACCCCAGTGTAGTTAGACTGTAGGGCAATAAATAAATAACATATATACACACATAAATGCTACTTATTTATTATTATTTTTTTAAAGACAGAGTTTCTTTGTGTACTCTTGGCTATCCTGGAACTTGCTCTGTAGACCAGGCTGCCCACAAGCTCACAGAGCTCTGTCTGCTTTTGCCTCCCGAGTGCTAGGACTAAACGTGTGTACCATCACTGCCTGGCTAAAGACAGCTCTTGGGAATTGGTTTGTCTCCTACATTGTGGGATCTGGAGATTGACCTCAGGTCATCAGACTTGCTTGAAAATGCCTCTACCCACTGAGCCATCTTGCCAGCCCCACAGAAACATTTTTGGGGAATTGAAACTGATGTGCATTCTGCCTTCAGAGGCATGCAACCAAGTGAGTTCTATCCATGACTGTTGGATACTAGAAAGTAGTTATAGTCTGTCCTTTGTTTCTTTTTTAAATATCTTTCCTTGTTTACTGTTACGTGTACGTGTCCTACATGTGCACAGTGTCTATAAAGGTCAGAAGGTTTAGCGCCACTATATCAGTACTGGGGAAAAACCCAGGTCCTCAGGAAGCATGCTTAACAGCTGCACTCTTTCCAGTTCTTCTATTCATTTCTTCAAGCAAAGTTTCATTTCCTTCAATTCTTCATATAATGTGATCTTTTAACCAATATTTCATATGTATGTTTGCCTTCCTGCATCTCTGTCTGTGCACTGTATGCATGCTTGGTGCTGCAGAGGCTGGCAGAGGGTCCTCTCCAAGAACAGCCGGTGCTTCTGACTGCTGAGCCCCCGCAATATCATCCTTAACCTTTCAGTATCTGAGGGACACTAAATCAGAGAGATTTTAGTGTCATACATACTTTTTTTTTTTTAATTAAAGAAAAACTGTGAAGGGTGGGTACACACCATGGCATTTGGGAGGCAGAGGCAGGCATTTGGGAGGCAGTCTCTTTAGATTCAGGATCAGCTTGGTCTACAGAGTTCCAAGCAAGTCAAGGCTACTTAGTTACATAGTGAGACCCTGTCTCAAAGAAAAAACCACACATTGTCTCTCTCTTTTTCTCAAAGGAACTAAGGACGAGGCTCAGTCGTTGAATGCTGGCCTAACATGCATAAGATATTTGGTTCAATCCTGAACCCAAAACAAAACATGAACCAATGCCATAGGCCCAATGCTCAGAGTCAAGTCTAGTTCCCCAGAAGAGTCCAATTAGTGTTAATATTGAATGTGGCATTCTGTCTGTGGCCACAAAGTGCAGGCCTGATTTGCCTAACTGAACAAAACAGTCCACCACACCCGTGGAGACTCATCTACAGGTTCTGTGGCACAGCAGTGAGCCTGGACAACCACAGTCCACCTGTCCACACTGCTACTAGGAGGCATGCCTGCAGAGCCCGTGCTGGACTGTGCCCAGGCCCCAGGCTCTCTGGTTTCTTCACACCTTGAGTGAGTAGGTTGAGGTCAGTCTCCTCACTGTCTGTCTACTGACAGGTTACCCCAAAGGCCACCCCGAGGCAGAGAGCTTTGAGGATGACCTGAAGCACTTGAAGGAGAAGGTATCTTCAGGCGCTGACTTCATCATCACCCAGCTCTTCTTTGAGGCCAACACCTTCTTCAGTTTTGTGAAGGCTTGCACAGAAATAGGCATCTCCTGCCCCATCCTGCCTGGGATCTTTCCTATACAGGTAAGGGGCTCAGGAGGGCCTGGTTTCCTCACTCCAGGCCATTGTCCTGGGCCAGGGCTTAGGGCTCCAGGTCACGCTGAAGTTCTTCCTCAGTGGTACTCGATGCCCATCAGGCATTGTCCAAATGCCACATTTGGTCACCTCAGTTGTTGCCCTAAGACACAATGGTATCTATAAAGAGCTTATACTTTGGCCTGCTGACAGATGTTATTGAAAGTCATCATAACTCTCGTCGGAAGTTTTGATTAAGCTGAACCTGATGGTATATACTAGTAATCCCAGCATTTTAGAGGTGGGATCTGTAATTTAACCCTGAAGTTTGGCAGATGACTGGCCAGAGAGGCTTGGGTTAGTGACCAATGTGTTGGGCTGAGGGGCTGGCTTAGGGATGCTGCAGACAGCTCCCAGACTCTACAAAGGAGGGGAAAACAGGGCAAGCCAAGCATTCCTCTGCAATGCCACTGACTTGCCCAAGTCTCTCGACGTGAAACTCATTAGCCAAGAGACTAGGAAAGAGATAGGCTGGAGATGACCCTGTGCCTCTTGTGTCTTGGATGGACAGGCCTACTCCTCCCTTCGGCAGCTTGTAAAACTGTCCAAGCTGGAGGTACCACAAAAGATCAAGGATGTAATTGAGTCAATCAAAGACAATGATGCTGCCATCCGCAACTATGGCATTGAGCTGGCTGTGAGCTTGTGCCGGGAGCTGCTGGACAGTGGCTTGGTACCAGGCCTCCATTTCTATACCCTCAACCGCGAGGTGGCCACCACGGAGGTGCTAAAGCAGCTGGGCATGTGGACAGAGGACCCCAGGTGAGAAATGAAAGCTGGAGGAATATTCCGGGGGAGTCAGAGCAGCAACAGTACAATACTAACCCTACAACAGTGGAGGGGCCCTTAGGTGCAGCAGCTGGCAGGGTGGCTCACCGGGTTCACCCTCCACCTCAGAGAGAGCTTGCTCATACTGTGGAGGCTCAGAGTGAGGTTGCAGTGGCCAGGCTTGACGACTTCCTCTAGCTCATCTCAGGTAATCCCTTGGCTGTTCCTTCCCTCTCTCTTCTCACCAGGCGTCCCCTACCCTGGGCTGTCAGTGCTCACCCCAAACGCCGGGAGGAATGTGTACGTCCCATCTTCTGGGCCTCCAGACCAAAGAGCTATATCTACCGCACACAGGACTGGGATGAGTTTCCCAATGGTCGCTGGTGAGAGCCACTGCTAGTGCCTGGGGGGAGGAGGGATGGGTGCTAAGGAAAGTGTCCTGACCCCTACACTCCCACCAGGGGTAATTCCTCCTCACCAGCCTTTGGGGAGCTCAAGGACTACTACCTCTTCTACCTGAAGAGCAAGTCCCCCAGGAAGGAGCTGCTGAAGATGTGGGGTGAGGAGCTCACCAGCGAAGAGAGCGTCTTTGAGGTCTTTGAACATTACCTCTCAGGAGAGCCAAACCAGCATGGCTACACAGTGAGTGGTGTGAGGTGGGGTACCTGGGTCCCCACCCCAATCTTGTCTGAGCCTTGGGCTGGACATGAGCTAGGCTGTTTCCTCTTTTGTGGATGTGCACCTCAGCTGAGGGAAGGGGTAAGAAATCTAACCCTCTGAGGAGCTCATGGAGGTAGAGACAGACTAGGCCTGTGCAAGGGGGGGAAACAACCCAGGCTCAGCTCAGTTTGCCCTGCAGGTGACCTGCCTGCCCTGGAATGATGATCCCTTGGCAGCAGAAACCAGCCTGATGAAGGAAGAGCTGCTACGTGTGAACAGGCTGGGCATCCTCACCATCAACTCACAGCCTAACATCAATGGGAAGCCATCCTCAGACCCTATTGTGGGCTGGGGCCCCAGTGGGGGCTATGTCTTCCAGAAGGTATGCTAGGTGGCCTGAAGCCGCTCACCCTGACTAGTGCTTAGGATATCCCGAGACTGTAATAGAGCCCCGGCCTTTCCCTCCTGGGTCCTGCATTTTAAATAACTATGGAGCAGAGTGAGTCACCTGGGTTCACTAGTTTGTTCTATAAAATGGGGGGGGGGCATTTTATGTCTTGGGAACAAAATAAAGCATATGAAGTACTCTTCCTGGAGGAAGAACAAGGAAACAGTCAGCTCTCAGAGCGCTGGCTGCTGACGAGATTAGTACTTTAATCCCAGGCCTGCTGGGGCCAAATTACACTCTGCAGCAAGGCCTTGAGCCTTGGACTCAGAAGACCTGGATTTAGGTGCCAGCTCTCCTGTTTCCACGGATACAGCCTCAAACCTGGCTTCCTCTTCCCAGCAAAAAGTACCCACCTTGCAGTATTCTGAACATTCTAGAAAATAAAGGTAAAGAGGCCATCTGCCATCAGCAATGCCTTGCCCAGCCCTGTTGGTGGCATTGTCACCCAATAGCTGGCTCCTCCTTCAGCCTCAGCTTGTCAGAGTGCCTCTCTCTTTAGCTCCTAACATGGTTCACGGTTCTCTCCGGTGGCTGGTACCTTGGGACCGCTCCAGACAGAGAAGCTGTTTTCCTTCTGTGTTCACCCAACCTCCGCAGTTGATCCTGGTCCACAGGGCCACCTCTACTCCCAAAGCTGTCAGTGTTTTACACTTGTATGAAGGGGTCCTCTCCCTAAAGGAAGAGAGGCAACTGGCTGAGGGACGGAGTAGGCAGATCTAGTCAGTCACATGTGGAAGTCGGCTAAAGCAGGATGATGAGGGAAGGCAG
This sequence comes from Sigmodon hispidus, assembly GCA_004025045.1. Lineage (NCBI taxonomy): Eukaryota > Metazoa > Chordata > Mammalia > Rodentia > Cricetidae > Sigmodon > Sigmodon hispidus. Next base: position 49,626 of record PVIH01007064.1, read on the forward strand.
TGGTTCTGACCTGTTGGGTGGCTTCTCCCTCAGGCCTACTTAGAGTTCTTCACCTCCCCCGAGACAGTGGAGGCCCTTCTGCAAGTGCTGAAGAAGTATGAGCTCCGAGTCAACTACCACATTGTGGATGTGCGGGTGAGGCAGCTCCCAGCGTAGCTAGCAGCAGGCCTTAGAGCACCCACATTTATCCTGACAGTCCCCAAATGACACACAGGCCAGATGGACTCAGGCCTCTTAAAAGAGCTCCCAGACTGGGGGGATAGATGAATGTGTGCAATGACAAATCTGTAATTAGGAAAGGCATATTCAGTGTAGGATGCTACACGATATATAAGAAGGATGTCACAACCCAGAGGTCTCAGGTTTCTGCAAGAGATCCAGTGTGGGCTGAGTATTGTGTATTGTATATGTGTGTGTGCACACATGCAAGTGCACTCGCTGGGAAGCCAAAGGAAGATGTCCATTGTCTTCTATCAATCTGTTTTATTCCCTTAAGATAGCATCTCTCATGAACCTAAAGCTATGTTGACAGCCTGCATGCTACCCCCATACAGTGCTGGGAATTATGCCCAGCTTTTCACATGGGTGCTGGGATCCAAACTTGAGCAACAAGCAGCCATTGAGCTATATATCCAGACCCTTTCCTGAATCTTAAAAAGACAAAGACTAAGACTAAGCAAATGGCCTGGGGCATTCTGAGGAAAGGGCAGGAAAGGCTCTGCTGCCTGCATTGCCTATGGAGAAACTGCAAATAGGACATGGCAGTGTTGAACCAGGACCAGGAGCCTTTCTCCACATGGCAGAGTGTCTTGACTCCATTTCTTTTTTTTTTTTTTTAAACTTTATTATTTATTTGCCTTGGTGTTTGCCTGGAACTGGAACTACAGACAGTTGTTAGCTGCCATGTGGGTGCTGGGAATTGAACCCGGGTCCTCTGGAAGAGCAGCCGGTGCTCTTAACCACTGAGCCATCTCTCCAGCCCGACTCCATTTCTTTTTACAAAGACCATGACATACAACTATGAGGGTGGCAAGGACCAGGGACTGTAGTCAGGGCCCCTGGGCCCAGGTAGAAATCAGGACTGCTATTGTAGGCATGGATGAGAAGCAAAAAGCCAGGTGTGGCTGCACACATCTGTAATCCCAGCTAATCGCTGGAGGATCTTTATTTTATGTGAATTGGTGTTCTGCCTGCATGTATAACTGTATAAGGGTGTCAGATCTTGGGAATTACAGACAGCTGTTAGCTGCCATGTGGATGCTGGGAATCAAACTCAGGTCCTCCGGAAGAACAGTCAGTGTTCACAACCCCTGAGCCATCTCTCCAGCCCTTGCTGGAGGATCTTGAGTTCAAGGTCAGCCTGGGTTATGAGCAAATCTTTGTAGCAGAATAGATGCCAATCAGGTGGAGGTTGCAGAGGGAACAGAGTGAGGGAACTCAGGATACTCCTAGGTCTCTGGTTCAAGCAGAAGGTGATGCAGTAAAGCTGGGTGTGGTGTACCAGCAGTGGACTGTAGTTGCCTTGCCTTGCTTCCCAGGGAAAGAACATCACTAATGCCCCTGAGCTGCAACCCAATGCTGTCACATGGGGCATCTTCCCTGGTCGAGAGATCATCCAACCTACTGTGGTGGATCCCATCAGCTTCATGTTTTGGAAGGTAAGTGAGTGGGAGGGTGTGTGCCATGGCTACCTTGAGAGCCCTGGGCAGATAGTAGTCCAAAACACAAGGCTGAAAACCACACTCTAGAACCTATAAACTTGGCCTGGGAGGCCACACATTAGCATGTGGTGCCTATGTATTTCCAGGCTAGCTAGAGTGGCACTGCCTTGCTCTCCCCTGGGTAGCTTCAGGGACAGCAGGAGCTCAGACCTGGGTGTAGTAGCCCTGTGACCCTGCACGTGTGCCTGTGTCCATGTGTAGGATGAAGCCTTTGCCCTGTGGATCGAGCAGTGGGGCAAACTGTATGAGGAGGAGTCCCCATCCCGCATGATCATCCAGTATATCCATGACAACTACTTCCTGGTCAACCTGGTGGACAACGAGTTCCCGCTGGACAGCTGCCTGTGGCAGGTGGTGGAGGACACATTTGAGCTGCTCAACAGGCACACCCCAGAGAGAGACACGCAGGCCCCATGAGCCTGCTGCTCAACAGGCGCACCCCAGAGAGAGACACACACGCCCCATGAGCCTGCATCCGGAGCCCCTCTCTCATCTCTCCACATATGATGGTGACAGCTGGACTGCCAGGGAGCATCCAGCCTCTGGCTGGACCTGAGATGCTCGTGCTCTCTGCTCAAGCCTGTGAGATGAGATTCACCTGAGCAAGACCCAGCTATGCCCATAGCTGTTGTAACCACCTGTGGGCTCCTTCTGAGCAGGCACTCCTGCCAGCTGCCATCTTTGCTGACTGGCAGGTACACATGGCTGCTTCTGAGGCCTGGCTCCCAGCTTGCTGGTCTTGAGTCAGGGAGGGGAAGGAAGCTGGCCACAGAACAACTTAGGTAGAGCAGCGGATTTCCCGTCCTCTTGTGACTGTAGTGGAGAGCAGCATTGGAAGGACTGGGCAGAAGCAGCCAGGGTGAGGAGGTCGTTTATTGCCCCCAAGGGCTCTGGGAGCTGACATCACCCCCTATTTGTGGGCCTGTTCCTTCCCTCAGAGGGCTAGGCTTTATAGCTGCTTCTGGGCCCTGCTCTGCCCCACACCTGCTACATCTGGATCACTGTCAAGTGTTTCAAGGGCACAGGCTGCTGCTGCTGCTAGTTCCTCTCGTGGGCTCCTGGCTAGCAGGCGCTGGTACCACTTTTCAAAGGCCTGGAAGCAGAGAGGGACAAGAAATTTCATTTGTCTTGGGCTCCCTCCAGGACCTGAATTGCTATGCTCTGTGTGTCTCAACCAAAGGCTCTTTCCTCTAACCCAGCAGCCAAAATGTATCTCAGCCCAGATATAAGGCTCTGAATAGACTGAACTTGTGACCTGGGTAGCTGTGCCCAGTGACCTGCAAATGGGAAGCTTGTGCTTGACCCAGGTCCAACAGGGAGCAGCCTGGGTGGCCAATGCTACCAATAGCCTGGTTTTCAGATTTAGTGACTGTGACACCAGGCTGGGCTTATGGCCACCAGTCAAAGGCTCTAGTTGTCCAGCTGTGTGCTCTGTAACTTACTGAGACCTCAGGGTCCTGAGCAGGGACCCCTTGCCTCTCCCTGGCCCAGCCCAAAGCTGGCACTGATTTTGTGGCTGGCTAGGTGAAGTGAGGTAGAGCCACCTGGGAAAGGACCCAGCTGTCTTCTTGTTGCTGTAGCCGGTGAGCCACCTGCAGCTGAAGGACCTTTTGCCGCCATGTCCTCCAGGCCTGTTCCAGGTGCCATTGTCTGAGCTAGAGAGAGTTGACAGAGAAGACCCTTTGCCATCCTGGCTGCCCCAGGGTGAAATGGACCCAAGGCACCATCATGTTAGAAAAGTTAGCAGACAGGAACTGCTGAGCCCCATCCCTCGGGCTTTGGATGAGATGCAGTTAGTGTCTGGAGTTAGCCAAAGGATGAGATGAGAGAAGTTGCAGAGGTGAGGAACTAAGCCTACCTACCAGGGTCCGAGACAGCTGCTCCATCCAGTAAACATCTACCCAGCGCTGCCATGCCCTTGCCAGGCACCTGGCATGCTGGGAAGCCTGGATATGCCAACACTGTAGGTGCCTATTCCTGTGGGCCAAGAACATCACAACCTCTACACGGTGAAGAACGAGCCCCAGGGCTATCCTGCTGGAATCACCCAGTCACTGGCCTGAGAGGACCACTTCTCCCCTGTGCACATACACAGCTGATCCTGCTTGAGGAGCCTTGCCTTGGCCCTGGGGGGCTCTGGTCCCAGAGCTGCAGAGGCCCCCTAGTCCTGTAGGGGGCTGTGCCCATGCAGGCAGTGGTGGCCACAACTGGAAGGTTGGACGGAGGGGCTTCTCTGTGTCACCTGGGGAGGAGACTTGGGTCAAGAGAGAACAGTAGCCACCCTTAGGTCTCCAGGTGTGGGCTAGCCCGAGGGGCTTATGGGAACAGAAGAGAATGAATCGTCCAAACAGCTGTGAACAGGGGCAGTGTTTACAGGGCTGAGAGCTAAGACCCAGGGACTCCACTCCTTACTCAGAGTACAGGATATGGTCCTCTGTTTGCTTCTTCCATGCTGCCATGCCTGGCTGGGCAACACATTCTGTATAACAGGTGTCCAGCAGCTGTGGGTCTAGGGGAACAGCAAGGAGCAAATGCAGTGGGCTTGATACTGCTGACCTGTCACTCAGGACCTCCCCCTAAGGAGGCAAGCTGCCAGTACATGGCACTACCTCCTCTGACCAGTCTCCCAACTGGCTGAAGACATCTAAGCAGAGACTGGTCCAGTGGTAGCTGCTCTGAGGTAGAGCTCAGGCTAGCCCTGAGAGCTAAGCTCCTGTCTTAAGCTTTAGAACATTGCTGCAGCCTTGCTTGTCAGATGTGGCTGAGCTCCAAGGTCTGAGCTCCCAGCTAATACAACAGACACGGGCAAACCCCTGCCACCACAGGATGGCTCACTACCTGCACATGTTGCCAGGTGAGGGCTATCTACTCGTATGTGTGGCTGTGGTAAAGAGCAGAGGTGGGTACCATTCTTGGTGTCTGCTTTGTTTCTAGAAGCCCCAGTGTGTGAGAGTTTAGTGTACGGGAGCCTTGCCTTTACTGACAAGAATAAAGTATGTATATACATTTAAAGGGTGGCAATGTCCCCCTGGAATTTCACTACTCAAGATGCTGAGTTGAAGCAACCTGGGCTATACAAGCTGGGTCTACAAAGCCCTGTAACATAGAAGTAAAACATGAGACCCATAATCTGCTGTTGCCTTAGCCCCATACTGGGAACCCAGCAACACTATTGCAATTCCGTTTAACAGGCAAAAACCACTCTAGTGATTTCCTTAGGCTCTTTATAAAGTCACTTCCATTCTTCCTGGCAGTCTGATGCAGGACTCTGGGTTTTCCTTAGGAACACTGCCTGGCCTGTCAGGACCATGGGCTGGGTCCCTCAGCTACATCTCCAGACTGCTGGGCAGTGCTGTTTCTTGCCCTTGGCAGTTGTGATGCCCTCTTAACTGCCGCTGGGCCATAAGCCTCTCTCTTGTTTGTTATGTCAGAGCGAAGGACTTCTAGGTTACATTCTGGTTCAAAAAACAAAACTCTATTTTCTATAATGGGCACATTTTATTTCCTCCAATAAAAATAAGATTGCTGCTGTCTCTATCATCTTTTTAAAGACGTATTGTGGTGTGTGTGTAAAGCAGCAGGGACTGAGTCTGAATCATCAGATTCCCCCTGGAGCTGGAGTTTCACAGGATTGTGAGCCACCGATGTGAGTGTCAGGAACTGAACTCAGGACCTCTAGAAGAGCAACTAGTGCTCTTTACCATGGAACTATCTGTCCAGCCCCAGACTGCTATAACTTTGAATTTAAGACCTGGTGATATAGCTTAGTGGTGGTGCACCTGCCTAGCATGCGCAAGCTCCCACATTCTCTGCAAAACATTCTCTTAAAAGATGTATGCTGGGCTGGAGAGATGGCTCAGCGGTTAAGAGCACTGTCTGCTCTTCCAGAGGACCTGGATTCAATTCCCAGCACCCACATGGCAGCTAACAACTGTCTGTAGTTCCAGTTCCAGGCAAACACCAAAGCAAATAAATAAATAAAGTTTAAAAAAAAAAAAAAAAAGATGTATGTTAAGTGTGGAGAGGGGGCGTGCATGCCTTGGTACACATGGAGGCCAGAGGACAACTTTGTGGAGTTTATGATCTCCCTCCACCTTTACTTCAGTCCTGGGGATCAAATCAAGCCACTGGGCTGTCACAGAAAGCACCTTTACCTGCCAGCCACCCTGCTGACACACAAATTTTATTATTTTGTCTTTTTGAGGATATCACTATGCAGCCCTGGCTGGCTTCCAACTCATGTAGATCTGTCTGCCTCTGCTTTCCCAGTGCTGAGATTGAAGTTATGTACCACTATGCCTAACCACAAACACTTAAAAAGAAATCAGTGTCTGTTTCCTTAATAGATAAAGACCCTTTGTAATCAGACTTGTACAAGGCTGTCAAGAGGTTTGCTAATATGGGTCCTCCTGCCTCCACATTGTTGCTGGCCACCGAGAGCATGGTCATGTGATGTCTGTAAGTCTATTTGCCCCAGAGCCACAATCCCACTGTGAGCAGAAACCAGCTGATTTTAAGACTGGGGAAGTGACTCCCCCCCAACACACACCTCACCTGTATCAAAAAATTTGGGGTGTCCACTAGTTGCAGGAGGTGCCCTCTGCTGGCCAGCCTCTGCCAGTGCCTAAAGTCCATGCCCTGTGCCTGGGTCTGTGCCTCCAGCCTCTGGCTCAATGGAGTTGATTGCCACTGACCCCAATGGGTCCTAAGCAGACACTGAAGCCTCTGCCAGCACTGGGTAATATCAGCTTGTTGGACATGAGCCCGGGCTGCTAACTGCATCCAGACCTCTAGGACCCTGGAGAAAAAGGAGGCGCCCATTAAGAGTCAGGATTCTAGGGCTCTGCAAAAGACAAATGCCCAGGTCTGGACCCCTCCCATCCCTATTCTGGATAATCCACCAAATGTGCATGTAAAGTATCAGAAATGGGTACAACATCACACATCTGGGGCAAGCATCCTGTTTAAAGAGATAGAGAAGGCAGTTCTGACAGCTACATTCTGCTCCCCTCCCCTGGCAAGATACCAGTGCACTGCCCATTTATCGTGTTGAGCACATGCGCACATTTAGCAGGGCTACAAGGCAAGGCAGTTGACATCAGAAGCTTTTCCAAGAATGGGTCACATTGGAAAGTGACAGAATTGGGACCCACTGCAAAAATCAGGATGTCCCTGGCCTGCCACCAGACACTCATCAGGTACCACTCAGTCACCTTACCAAGTTCGAAGCCCGAGTTGGAAACATGGGTGAGGTTGCCCTCGGGCCTTGGGGGACTCACCTGGTTGTCATGTGGGCAGCCTGAGCCTGGTGGACCTTGCCTTGGTAGAACTCGTGCATCCACAGGACCCAGCACTGGGTCTTGTGGACTGGGTTCAGGACTTGAGTTCTCCTTCCTGCCTGTTGCTGGGCCTCAGTGCACTGCCCCAGGGTGACTCACCATACCACAAAAGCCTGCTGGGCCTGGGTCTTCCTCAGCTGCCTGTTGGCTCCACTCTGTTCCAGGAAGCTTCTCCAGCCTCCAACAGAGGCTTGGGCAACACACTGATCCTGTGCTGGGGGCCCTGCTCGGCAGGCCTCCTGTGAGATAGCAAGTATGGCCCTCAGGTCTCTTTTCGGGTCATCCTGGAATGCTTGATGCTGGCCCTGGGACACTCCTATGTCCTTCACGTGATTACACCAGGCCTGGAAATATCTACAAGGGAGGCAGGGCGGGGCACAAGTCAGCTCTCAGCTGGTGTTGTGTTTATTCAAAGCAATGCCTGCAGACATGCCTGTAATTTCAGCACTGAAACAGGGGGATCTGGGAATAGCCTGGGCTTGAAACACCAAGGCCTGGGGATCTAACTCGATTGGTAAAGTGCTTTCCTAACATGCACAAGCTTTGGGTTCAGTCTCTAGCACCAAATATACTATGGTGGCATATGCCTGTAAGTCCAGCACCCCAATATAGAGGCAAGAGGGTCAAGACCCAGTTTTCTTTAGCTACATAGTGGAGGCCAGCCTGGGCTATATGAGTTTACCCTCTTCTAGCCACTGTAAGAGGACTGAGGACCTGAACCTTCTCACAGCTGAAGAAAACTTCTCTATCATCTTCACTGGCCTGTGAAGCCACAGGACTGCTCTGGTCAGGATGGAGACTGTGGGTCTTGTTACCAATCCCAGTTGTAATGAGAGGCTGATGGCCACTGCCTCTGGCTTAGACCAACTCTTTCTTCAGGTCCCCACCTCACCTATGTCAGAATTCCAGAGCTTTTTATGGCCCTGGGCTTCCTCCTTTTCCCAAGTGGTAAGAAGAGAGCTTCCCCACCCAACAAGCCAGCGGGTCCGAAGATATCTCTATACCAACCCAAGCCACCACCTGCAGCCAACCCTAAACATAGCCTTCTGCAGATCATACAGGTAGACTTGCCCCTACCTCTGGAGAAGGTGTTGTCCTGGGGCCAAACAGACCAAGAGTCACTTAGAGACTCCCCATACTCTCCTCTGCACCCTGCTCAGCTAGCCCTCTGCTGCTAGCTAAAATGCTTTTGGTCACCAGGCTTCCAAATCAGATAGTTGAGAGGCATGTTTTGTTATTGTTGTTTATTTTGGGTTTTGTTATGTTTTTCTTGGTGCTGAGACCTAAACCCAGAATGTAATCTATAAACACATACATCTCAGTAGATGCTATTCTCAGTCTCAAATTTTCTTTCTGTTGAAGATTTTGACCATGTTTAGGCATTAGAAGAATTCAGAGTTTTAAAACTCTGGGGGCTCAGGGTATAGCTCAGTTGAAAGAATGCTTTGTCTTGTATGTATGAAGGCCTGGGCGAGATCCCCAGTCTTACACAATCCAGGCATGGTGTCTCAGGACTATAATCCTAGCACTGTAAAGGCCTGGGTGAGGTCCCCAGTCTTACACAATCCAGGCATGGTGTGTCAGGACTATAATCCTAGCACTGTAAAGGCCTGGGTGAGATCCCCAGCATTACACAGTCCAGGCACAGTGTCTCAGGAGTATGATCCTAGCACTTTAAAGGTACTTGTAAGAGAAGCTGAAGAGTTCAAAGTTACCCAGAGTCAGCTACACAACGAACTGAACATGAATCTTGGCCACAAAGAGACCCTGTCTCAAACAAACAAACAATAACCCCAACAAAGATAAAAAGAGCTTTAAAATCTAGACTTCCAGGGGCTGGAGCATGTGTTACTTTTTCAGAAGAACAAGCTCTACTCCTGGGACCCACATCAGGTGGCTTACAACTGCTTCCAGCTCCAGCCTCTGTGTGCACCCGCATGCCTGTGACATACAGTCACACAATACACATATACACACATGACTAAAAATAAAATAAATCTTTTTAAAAAATTTAAATTTCCAGTTTCTATGGGGCTGGAGAGATGGCTCAGAGGTTAAGAGCACTGACTGTTCTTCCAGAGGTCCTGAGTTCATTTCCCAGCAACCACATGGTGGCTCACAACCATCTATGATGACATCTAGTGCCTTCTTCTGTATACTGTATACAAAATAAATCTTTTTCAAAAAATTTAAATTTCCAGTTTCTCTCAAAAACTATAAGACCTAATGCTCAGTCCTGATGGTGAAGTACTGAACTGGGGAAGCAGCTGTTCCCAGTGGTCAGGATCCCAGCTTTCTAAGACCATCAAAGCCTACCTAACAGTTCATTACTGCAACTGGCGGGCACAGAAGACGCTGAAAATGCCTGTCAATCAGCCAGCAAGCTGATGACCCAGTAAGTAAAAGTATTTGCTGCAGAGGTTAAATTTCTGAGTTCAGTTCCCAGGATCCATATGGTGAGTGGTGAGAACCAACTCCCTCTGACCTACAGAGACAGAGACAGAGACAGAGAGAGAGAGACAGAGACAGAGACAGAGCCATTCCAGGGATTAGGATGTAAAGAGAAGGGTTTCTAGTTCAAGCACACGCTCTCATTCCGTTAGACTGCTCACCTTGCATGAGTGGGTTCTGCAGAGATGCCCTGTGGTGACAGAGTTAGCAGAACCCCCATAAAGAAGCTTATAGGGGTGTGTGTGGCCTCCACAGAGCTTTCAAATGTAATTCCAGCCCTTGGTGACCCCTCACTGCAGCCTCATGGGAGAGAAAGAAACAAAGAGGCCCCTCTTGCTCCCCTGACACCTTGAGATGCTAAAAGCCTGTGGCAGGGCTAGCTGGGTGGTGGTGGTGCACACCCTTTAATCCCAGGAGGCAGAGGCAGGCAGATTTCTGTGAGTTCAAGGCCAGCCTGGTCTACAGAGTGAGTTCCAGGACAGCCAGGGCTACACATAGAGAAACTCTATCACAAAAAGCAACAACCCCCCCAAACAAGCAAACAAACTACTATAAGCAGGGGACTAGCAAAATGTCTCAGTGGGTAAGGGCATCTGCTGTCAACCCTGATAAAGTGAGTTATATCCCCGGACACACATACATGATGGAGAAAATCAACTCTTGGAAGTTATCTATCTGACTTCCACACAAGAGCTATGCACACACACAACCAATTAACTAATTCACTAATTGAAACAAAACTGTACAAAGGGGCTGGGAGTGTGGCTCAGTGGTAGACCAGAGTACTTGCCCAATGGCCAAGACCTTGGATTCCAACTGCAGGACTGAAGTTAATTAGATACATAAAATGTTCACGTGTTAGGGCTATTTGTTGCTGTGACTAGACTTGGCTGGAGTCAAACTGAGTACAAAGAGAAAGGTCTTCCTTTGTGCTAAGCTAGGAACCTGGGAAGCCAGCCAGAATTCATCTCGTTCTGCGGAGACAGGCTCCTCCTCCAGGCTGCTTGCTGAGCACTCTTCTGCCTGACTAGCACCATGGTCCTGAGCGCATCAGGACTCAGTCTTCCTTGATCTCAGAGCTCAGGCTGGCAACTCCTGGAGGCCAGGCAAAGGTGACTGGGATGAAGACAGGGTGCCAGTGTTCTGCCTGCAGTTTACCATGGACTGACTGTCTCATGGAATCCAGTCACCCGTGAAGCATGTACAGTATCATCCCTTCTTTACAGACAACAGAACAGAGCACTTAAGGATGGAGACTGTGGGGCTTGTTACCAATCCCAATTGTAATGAGAGGCTGATGCCCACTGCCTCTGGCTTAGACCAACTCTTTCTTCAGGTCCCCACCTCACCTATGTCAGAATTCCAGAGCTTTTTATGGCCCTGGGCTTCCTCTTTTCCCCAAGTGGCTTAAGATCCACACAGCAGAAGAGCAGGGACCCAGGTGAAGGTCTCGCTCTACCGCTCAGTCTTTCATGCACCCCTTCTACCCAACCCCTGGGCCCTGAGATGGCTGTGGAACTCTGAGTGTCACTAAGGGACCCTGATATTTTCTCTCCCATGATCCCCACCCATTCCTTGGCTCACTCTGCCAGCAGAAAAGCCAGTGGCCCTGGGCCACTCACACCAGCCCCTGTTCCTGGACTCAATTCTCCTGCACTGCTCATCACTGTACCAATGGCTGCCACCACACCCACCCCAGCCCGGCAGCTCTGATCCCAGGTACAAGGAGCAGCTAGGTCTCTCCAGGGCCTTTGAGCTGCAGTCCAATGGGTCCAGCTGAGGAGGGGGAATGCCCAATTTGAACACAGCTATTGGGCTAGCCTCATCCTCTTCCCTCCTCTACCCTTTTTTCAGCAACAGGTCTAGCCTAGGCAGTTCTTTTCCCAGTTGCAATCATGGAGAGAATGGGTTGCTGGGGGCTAGAGGGGTCTAGGGCCCTTCCAAAGGACACAATGACGGGTGAGAAGCTAGTCCAGTGCTCGGCCATTGGAGTCAGTGATCTAACTCTTTTCATTTTACGGAGGCACAGAGACGTCAAGAAGCGTGTCCCAAATCACACAGCCAGAGGCACAAAGCAAGTATTGGGATGTAGGCTGTCCCTCCTCAAGCCCTGCCCTGACAGAGCATCTGGAGAGAAATACACTGACCTGACTCCCGCCCTCACAGCAGGAAGGGGCAGGAGGTAAAGGGGGGGCCAATGCTGACCGGGATGTGAGAAGGGAGACCCTGAGAGATGCGGACTCCACAGGCTGCTGCTGGGGAGACCAAGGATGGGTGGGAGGAGCAGGTCGGGGAGCATTGTGTCACTGCACAGTGGACAATAAGGCTCTCCCTTCCTGGGGAGGGGTTCCTACCGCCTCTGGAGGGTACGCCGGTACAACCTCACTGCGCCCTGAGTCTGCTGGACCAGCACCTGCCAGGGAAGAAGGCACAGACCCTGTTCTGTCACTGGTTACCTACAGGATACTCACTAGGAAGGTCTCCAGGAGGGTGGGGCCATGGAAAGCTGGGGAGTGAGTCCTGGGTTCCCGCCATCTTCATCTCCACCCTACTCCGGCCCCTCACCGTTTCTGGTGAGCCTCCTGATGTTCTGCAGCCCAGCCAGACCTCCCCTCCTGGGCTGGTGTCCCATGGTTCCAGGGCTAACATGGTCTTCATGCTGCTTGAAGGAGGATCTGAACCCCAGACCCTCAAATGCCATTGCCTCAGGAAGCGCTGCAGAACCCGCCTCTGCATACCCTGAAGAAAGGAGCTAGAGAAGAGGAGTAGGTAAGTCCCCAGGACTCCTAGCGCCCATGACAGGGCCAGGGCTTCTGTGAGAGGACCCAGCTGGAAGGGTCCTCAGAACTTCAGGAGCTGATGTCATAGCTCAGTGGTGGGGCCCTTGCTTAGTGTGGATGAGTCTGAGGACCTGATGCCCAACTCACGAAAGACACAGGCAAGTCACTCTAATGACAGCCCAGCCTACTGCCCCCTAGTGGGAAACTCAGTTAAAAACAACAAAACCTGTTCCTATAAACAAAGCAAAGCAAAATGAAACAAAAACAGAAACAAACACAAGCCAGGCATAGTAGTTCATGGTTGTAACCACGCCACTCAGGAAGCTGAGGCAGGGGGATTGCCAAGTTTGTAGTAGTCATCCTGAACTGAACTATGTGCCACCATCCTTTTCTTTTTCTTTCTTCCTTCCTTTCTTTCTCTTTCTTTTTTTTTTCTTAAAAAAAAAAAAGATTTCTCTTTGTAGGCCTGGTTGTCCCAGAACTTGCTCTGTAGACCAGGCTGGCCTTGAACTCACAGAGATCCACCTGCATCTGACTCCCAAGTGCTGGGATAAAAAGAGTGTGCCACCACCCGCTAAAAAGGAATTCTTAGCTCTTTAACTGCTGACTTAGTCTTCCTGACAGCCTAGCCTAGAAGCTGGCCGCCCTCCCCTCCCGACAGCAATCAGCCTGAGCTCAGATCCTGCCCACCTATTTCTGCAAAAGCAGTTATGAGAAGGTGGCTCCAGCAGCTTTCTACTTGGTCACTGGCTCAGTGTCCTCCCAGGGCCTGATAACGTTGGGAGACACAATGTATCATATTTGGCATCCCTTCAAGGCCATGGGAAGGCTAGGGATGTTGATCATCAAGTACAGAACACTGATGTTGTATCCACCTTGTGCTGGGGCTGCACCGCCCCCCACCCCCTCATCAGCTTCTGAACACCTACACAGCTCGCTGGTGCTGGTGGAGTCGTGTCCTCCAGAGCAGCAGGGCCCGGTGCAGGGCCAACTTTTGGCAGGCTTCCCATAGGGAGCACCGATCTGGCTCCTTGGGTAGTTGCTGGGCCTGGACCACTGTTTCCAAGCAACGGGTGGTGGCAGTTCCTGGGACTAAGATGCTGAGAGCCTTATTCCCTGGGAAGAAGGCAGGGAGTCATTAAGTTGCTGTTCATAAACATGCAGCTGCAGCCTCAGGCCTCTGGGCCTCCCCATCATGGGCACTGCGTTCCCGTGTTTTCCATATGCTCCCCACAAGGCTGTCTCAAGTCCTCGTCTTCTCCAGCTTGGGAAGGCACTACATGTCCCCTTCCAGCAGACCAGGGCCCTCTGGGAGCACAGGGCCACATGCTTCATGGGAACAACTCAGTACTAAGTCAGAATATTCTTCGGTCCAGAGCAGCTTACACTACCCAGATGCAGCCAAGGCCTGCTGCCATTGGGAATCCCTCCCAGACCTCTAGTAGTGGCAAGTACCTGACCAAAAAAAAGGCCCAGGCTCCTCTCCCACTGGAATATTCACAAGTCTCACTGGACTCTGGAATTTAGTTAATTGGGGCTCTGGTTGGAGGGAAGGGCCTCCCCACCCCCACCCCGTGTTTGTCACTGACTCACCTGCTTTCTGCTGGTAGAAGGTCAACTGGGTCACCTTTGTCACATCCGAGGCCTGGAGCTGCTTCATCTTCTTCCACTGTCCCAGGCACATCCTCAAGACCCTCACCCTTCGCTGGGCCAGGTGTCTCCTGTACTGGGCCCTTCTGTGCGTGAACCGTTGCCAGGCCCTAAAGCACCTACAGAAGAGAAACTGCTCCTTACAGTCACCTGGCTCCTGACTTGCACACATGTCAGTGGTCCCGGCCTTTGCCTTTCTGAGCCTCTGTTTCTCATCTATGAAAAAGAAGGCTGTGAGGAGCTGAGCATGGCATCTTCTACAAGTGTTTGGGGAGCATCTTCCGCCTGGCCTCCCACATCCATCCTTGCCTCGCTCATTCTGTTGGTTCTGACTCAGTGACCAGAGTGACGTTTCTCTTCTTTTGAGTCCAATCAATGTAAATACCTGTTCAGCCTCCTGAGGTGTCCCCTTTGCTCCTAGAATAAAATCTTAACCCCTCTCCAGGGCCCCCAAGCTAGGTGGGACCTGACCCTGAATATCTTTTCCACCTGTCTCGAAACACTGTGAAGCCTCCCCCCCACAGCTGTTTATTATTGCTGGGTTTGGGGTTTATTTGTTTATTTTGTTCTTCAAGACAGGGTTTCTCTTAGCCCTGGCTGTCCTAGAACTCGCTCTGTAGACACTGACCTCAAACTCAGAGATCCCCCTGCCTCTGCCCCCCAGCACTGGTTTTCTCCTCGATGCATTTAGTCTTTCCACATTGGTTAATATGACCTTGCTTTTCTGGACCCCAGCAATCCTCCTGCCTCAGTCTCCTGAACTGTGACCACTCCACTGGCTCTTTATGCTCTGTTAGGCCCTTGCATACTATGTTCCCTTTATGTGACCAATTACTATTCACCTTCATGTCACCCACCACATCTAGATCACTAGGTCACTTCCAGTGTTAAAAGCTCTTGTGAGGGGCCGAGGACCGACAGGAGGGTATGGAATCAAAAGAAAGGCCCACAGATTATAAAGGTGCTATGGGGCTGGAGGGATGGCTCAGTGGTTAGGAACACTTGCAGAGGACCAGGGTTGTTACCAGCATCCACATCCATCCACCACCTCACAAACCACCTCTAACTCACTCCAGTTCCACGGGATCCACTGCCTTCTTCTGGACTCTGTGGGAACTTGGCATGCATGTGTGCACATACAACCATTCAAGCACACACACACATGCATAAATAAAAATAAGTATGGGATATAAATAAATAAAAGCAAACATTATATTGGCTGGTTACTCAACAGCTTATCACATGGTGAGGTAGGCCCTAACTGTTCCTCTTTTATAATTATAAGTGGTGTCATGACTTTTGTCCAAATCTTTGTCCTCATTTGGTTCTCTGTGTAAGAAGCTGGTGGGCAGGGGCAGGGCACGGGTGGGGGAGGAGGGCCGCCAGCTGCCGCCTAAGTTACATTGCCCAGTTTTGGTGTCCAAGCTCACCTGCATCTCCAGGCAAGGTCTGTGGCTACTTTTCTTCCCAAGGAAGGACTTCCTCTAGAAGCAGGGGATGGTGGCACATCGTGGGTGTGGGGCTGCTCCTGTTTCTGCTGCAAAGCGACATGTCTCCCCTGGGTCAAAAGGCAATGAATGGGCAGGACACTGCTGGCTGAGGCCTGGAATGAGGCCTGTCAGCCACCAAAGCTCTGGCACTAACCTAGCACTACCCCATTTCCTCAGGGATGATAGAATACAACAAGAATTCCAAGAGGCAAAACGTTCCTACGGGGGGAGGGAGGGGGACTGGAGAGATGGCTCAGCAGTTGGGAGCACTGACTGCTCTTCTAGAGAACCAGAGTTCAATTCCCAGCACCCACATGGCAGTTCACAACTGTCTCTAACTTCAAGATCTGGCACCCTCACAGACATGCAAGCAAAACACCAATGCACATAATATAATAAAAATATTTTTTTAAAAAAATGTTCCTACGGAGGCAAACCTTCCACCCTCAGTAAGTAACCAAGGAGGAAAAACACCCACATATCCTCCCAGGCCAAGCTAGCAAGTCAGTAACAAATAACAGTAGACAAGGAGCTGGGGAGATCAGTCATGAGCTGCAACCTGGGCCCAGCAGATGCCCTCTCTCAGTAGGTGTAGCCTCCTCACGGACAAGAGCCCTGTCACACCCCGAAAACCCTAACCTAGAGAACACAGACCTCTTGGAAGCTCCAAGCCAGTAGGGCCTCAGAATGCTGCCCCGATGCTGCCTCCAGCAGGGCCTCCTGGAGCCTTTGGACCAAGCACAGTACTCTGAGGCTCTTCTGAATCAGCTGCCTGTGGCTCAGTGCTTTGGCCTTAGCTGATGCTTGGCACCTTTGTGACAAGTGCCTCCAGGTTCTGAAACTTCTGGACAGCAGCTTCTGGCTGGGGACAGAACAGGACTGATGAGGGGGTAGACACATAGTTGGTGTGAATTTTCTAGTAACTGTGAACGTGACATCCCGTTCACAGCAGAAGTCTAAAGAACTCTCCTTGCTGATGCCTGGACTTGAAGCTGTCACTTTCCACCCTGCTCCTCAAGCAAGAGAAGAATCCTTCCACTACACTGAAGCCTACAATTCCCAGGGATCCAAACCCAGGGGTGTAGAACTTGTTCTTGGGCTCTGGACAGTGTGAAGATAGTTCTGTCCCCTTGAAACCCACCAAGTCCTAAGGCACAGGCAAAGGGGTCAGG